>VYXC01001806.1:297633-363469 GCA_013397175.1 Platysteira castanea | reverse complement strand
GTTCTCCCAGAGAAATATATATATATATGCACATTATCTTTTAAGAATAGTAATTCTGATATAGACACATATGGATTGAAAGTATGTTGGTGTCCTTTTTTGTATAACTGATGTAGTTAAGGAGGTGCACCGATCCTGTGTAGATCATTACTTACATAGAAAGTTGCAACATAAAGTTGCAACATAACAGGTAGGGGTGTATGGTCACTGTTGGTAAATGCTGTGTTTTTAACAGTGATTGCTGCACAAACTTTTGGAAGTTATTTTAGAGTTATTAATTAATTAGTTTTGCTCTTGTCTGCACAAATGGAGGATGTCAGCAGTCCTTACAATACCTGTAAACTGATATTCCTAGCCAAAAGAAATGCAGGATCTAATAGCTGAGAGGTAGTAAACAGCATTATTGTCAGCTTGTAAAACTTAGCTTCATGACATACCATCCCAAATAGTCCAAAACCCCCAAAGGCGTCTCCAGAACAAGTCTCCTTGAAATGCTGTGTCTAATTTTGTTTCTACTTTTCACTTCATACAGTTTTTAAAGGAAAGGAAAAAAACCCACAAAGCATTTTGCTGCCTATCTGTTTATTCTGTACCTCCATTTTCTTCTCAGGAATTGGTTCATTACAATGGCCAAGCTGTTTTTAAGTCTTTATGAACTCTTCAGGCACTTACTGTCAGAGGAAGAAACTCCAAATGGTAAAGTGTAGGAAACCAATGAGTAAATCCTTCACACAGAAGTCATTCTATAAAAGATTAATTAGAAACTCTGTGAACACAAGAAGAACATCCTCACTTCATGCTCTTTTTTCTCACTGAGCTCATATAACCTCCTTTTAATTTGATTTCATAGTGTTGTTCATTATCAGGTGAAAGCTCCTACCTAGTCTGCTACCCACTAGGTCTGCATCACAGCTATATTCAGCTTCCCCTGGTTCCTGAAATTTTTCTTGTTTTCATTGTTCAGAAACCTTAAGATGATGTAACAATTTTCTATCACATATGTATGATTTCCTTTGGGATTTGAATTTTTGAATTTCTACACAAATAAACATTTTATTTTTCCATGTCAACTTTGCAGTTTGGGTTTTGTGGGTTGTTTGGGGTTTGTTTTGTTTTGTTTTTTCATTTGTGTAGGCAACTTACATGGACTACAATCCTCTTAGTCAAGCTCTTAGGAAGGCTTTAGGTCAGAAGATTATGTGGCCTGATGATTCTAAAGCTGGTACAACATTCTGGGCTATGTTGTAAAACTTCTCAGTGTAGTGGAAAGCTCTAATATATTGACTGGGATAAGAGAACAGTATTCAAACCTGCCCCCCTTTCATGTTTTGGTTGCACACTGCCATTTTGTGGGGTTTTTTACCATTCACAAGAGGGAGGGGGAAAAGAAAATATTTTACGTAGAGGTAGGCTGTTGAAAACTTCAAGTAAAAAATCCATTACTAGATGGTAAGTGGAATGTTGTGCCAGAGACCAAGTCTCTTAGGAGGCTCATGAAGATGTTCTGGGATGCCTCAGGTAGTTTCTCTATTGTGTGTAAGTCTTTTCAGACAGCTGTGCCCACACAGATGGGTCTGAGCGCAAGGGGCGTTTTTGCAGTGGGGGGAGCGTGGGGCTGTGTGGAGCAGGCTGCTGGGGGAGCTGCAGGGTGTGATGCTCTCCCGCTGTTGAGCTGGTCTGGATGTGGCTCAGGAGGCTCAGGTGTCTGTCTGCATCCTTCCTTGCCTTCACACCTCAGCACCACGAGGTTGTGGGGACCACAGGCATAACACCTTGTAGCATCGAAGTCAACAGCAGTTTTGTTACTGACTCAAGTAACGTTGGCTTTGGTCAAAGTACCTCTTTCCGTTTTGCATCCCAAAACCCTCTTTTTAGAATAAATGAGATGCTGCATGTGCAACTGTGTGTATGCCTTAGCTAGTCCTGTGTGTGTAGAGACACCTGTACACATAGACATGTGCACAGAGGCTTCTTCTGTGTTTGTACCTGACTTCAGGCAACTGTTTGTAATTGTAGATTCACATACTAATGTTCCAAAGGCATAAACCAGTGTTCTAAATTGTCACCCTTAGCATACATCTACAAAAATGCAAAATAATAAGCATTTTAGACACTTTACTATTTTCAGCTCTGACCCTATTACCACTGGGCGGTTTGTTTGGCCTGTTTCCTTTGCCGATTAGTTTCAGCTCTCATAAAACCCAGAAATTCACGTGGCATGACAGCTTTAAAAAATGACAAAGTAGTATCAGTGTGCTTGGTAATCCCCTTTCTTATACCCTTGACACTGTTCAGACATAGTCATAGATACGCTTACTCCTTTATATTTACCTCCCCAGCTATATTTTCATTCTAATGTCTATTCACAGCCACATACTAAGTAGTTTGATTTGTACCTAATTGTAGTAACTGATTTTCATTATTTATGGAAGTCATTGTCAGAATTCATTTATGGTTCTGACTGCAAAGAAACTTGCAGCAACAGTTTCAGGTGACTGCAGCATTAAAATAATTAACCAGATCACTTAAAAAAGGTGGTGACTAGTGCATTAACTCTTAATATTTCAGGAATTATTTGCACTTCTGTATTCATAATTCTGCAATTCTATTACTTTCTCATGGATAGAATTCTGTTCTTGACATATTGTAAGATTTAATTATCTCGCTAGTGTGTTTTCATGTTAAATGACGAATTATGGAGAAATTAGGATGCCTGTCAGATTCAAAAATTGAGTGTGTGTCCTAATTTGTTCTCAGAGCTATGAAATAACTGTGAGCTAGGGTGGAAAAGTATTATGGATATAGGTATGCAAAGGAGCTTGCCAAGTGTCTATATATCATAAAATGTCTTAAATCTACAGACATAAAAGTAGGATGAAGACACAGCCATTAAAAAGGCAGTCATTTTTGAGTGTCACATAATTTAGACACTCTAAGTTATTGAAGTGTCACAAGTTTATTGCACCTAATTTATTAATACAATCATTTGGGATTCACTTATGTCTCTTGCTCTGCCCCAAACAGGCTAAAAGTCTGTTAAAATGCACAGACTCTGCTTCAGCAGCAAAAGTGTAAAATGCTTCTCAAAATGCAATGGCATGAAAAATAACAATTTTACTGTAGTACTTGCAGGTAACAGGTGGCCATGTTTCTGTTTATTTGTATATTGAAGTAGGGCAGAGAAATCAAATAAAAACAAGGTGAGTTTTGTTCCTGTTTAGCTTTTCCATTGCCACGTTAGGTGACGTTTGTATGGGGAAAATGGCCTCTTGTTTTGGTGTCTAATGAGGGCAAACAAAAACCCTCCCCAAAACCAACCAACCAACTAAAAATCCTGACAAATACATTGTTAAGTGTTTTTATGCTTTGAAAAATAATATTTTTTTTTTAAAATGGAAAGTTTAAAATTTATTTTTAATCCTTTCATGTACTGAATTGGCTTTTCTTTGTTAGCAGGTTCTGTTTTGTTTATTTGCTACCCAGGATCACTTTTGATGTGTTTAAGCAGTTGGCAAAATAGTGCTGAGGAGAGCTGGAGACAAAAGAATCCACTTGATTGTAATACAGGTGGAATTTTGACAAAACACCTTATTTGATGTCTGAGACAATTATACACATGAAGAGTTTTTACTTTTAAGTTCTTTAAAATAAAATAATTAAAAATTTCTCACCTTTTGTTATTTCTTTTTCCCCTAATCAGGACAGAATTTTACCCTAAGGCAGTTAGGAGTTTGTGAACCAGCAGCTCGTCGAGGACTGGCATTTTGTGCGGAAATGGGGCTCCCCCACAGAGGTTACTCTATCAGTGCAGGGTCAGATGCTGATACTGAAAATGAAGGAGTGATGTCTCCAGAGCATGCCATGAGACTTTGGGGCAGGGGGGTCAAATCAGGGCGCAGTTCCTGTCTGTCGAGCCGTTCCAACTCAGCCCTCACTCTGACTGATACCGAACATGAAAACAAGTCCGACAGTGAAAATGGTAAGTTCTTACGCATATGCCCATATATAAATTAATGTTTATTTGCTGTTTTGGCTGACACTCAGTAATTTTAAATCATTAAAGGAATGGCCTTGAATTATTTACCTTCTTTCTTTCTTTTTTCCCTCTCCCCAGAAAAGTCAATATTCAGTATCAGTCCTAACTAATACAACCTTTGGGTGTGATGCTTTAGCTGTAATTTTGAAAGAGTTTAATCACAAAAAAAGATTAGTTCTGTATTATCTCAGGCCATGTCACCTGTTACCCTCTGGGGAACAGCTAAGTGCTGATAAAGTTGCTCCCCAGGCTAGCTTGCATTCAAAAGCTTCATTGTAAACTGTTTTTCAAGACATCTTGGAAAAGTTGCAGAATCGTAGAATGGATGAATGAACTCAAAGAATAGCTTATTAAGAGGGCTCATGTGATTGAAAAAGACATTTGATTGTGCTTTAAACTTCTTAGCTGATGAGAGCAGTTGGAATTGTGGTGAAGAGGGACATGTGGCCTTTGATGTGCCTGGGGGACTGGATTACTGTGCAATTAAAATCTGCAACAAAAATCTTAACAGCAGCTTTGCGGGATGTGGGGTATGACCATTGTATATTAAGTCTTAGAGTTTAAATGAATATAGGTTAATACAATTGACTGATTAATTTTTAAAGCTTTTCAAAGTTTTACCTCCTCTTGAGCTTATGAACAGAATCTAATGTGGTGTTAAATGCTAACTTTACCAATCTTAACTTTTTATTTGCAGAAGATTTTCAGCTTTGCTAGAATTAAAACAATTGTCCTATTAACTTCATGACTTTCCATGTGCAAAATTCAAAAGAGGAATAAAGAAAAATGAGTAACAATGAAAATTAGTGATGGCTACTGCCTGCATGTCTACATGTCATTTTATTAATCTATTAAACCTGTCTGCTCAGCTGTACAAAAATTAGAGCAATTTTATTGCTATCCTCCTGCAATGACTGTAACACATAGTGGGAAACAACTATGTAGGTATGTATGTATCATAATCCCTAAAAAATTAATGCACTTTTATTTTAAACTACAAGCAATAAAGTTTACTCCTTCCTATTTATTATTTTAACTTCAGTTTGAGAAAACAAACCCAAAGCTATAACTTGTTGTTATTCATATTTGTTTTCCCTCTGGTGGCTGTTTCTACCAGAAGATGCCTGTGCAGAACCACTGTCTCAAATGGGACCATCCTTTTGTGTTGGACTTAATGCTACATGGTACCTGAGCAGACAGCTCTCAGTGTTCACAGGTGTCTCGTGTCATGCTTGGAAAATTTGTTTTGAGTCAGAGGCAAGTTCTGAAAGAGGAAGACCAAAGTACTTGCCTACCACCTTTTGGCAGTGGAGTTTCTGTGAGATAATGCTTGATATTTCAGCTGCAGAGCAGTGTAGACTAAGTTGTTGAGCAGTCCTGTGATTTTTAAAGGTCTATGGTGAAAAAAATTCTCTTGACCCTTTTGTAAAACCCTTGATTATTGATCTTGAAAACACATATTTATATATACATGCATGTGTGCGCACACACACACACACGCAATTTCTGTAGAAAGTCGTATCTTTACGTTACCAAAGAGGTGACTGCCTCAGAGGTACCATAGGTTTGGTATACTTTTCAATAAATTTTATATTTACAATTTTTAAAAAAAGAAATGATCTGATTAAAATATGCCAAAATGTCCTGCAATAGCTGAAAGTTAGAATGTTTTGTTCTTACAAATGTTTTTGTTTGTGAGAAGACTGAATATGTTAAAAAATACATTATTCTGTGGTGGTTAAAATTATGCAAGGAAAGTCTGGTGTTTGATACAACTTTAACAAAGGGTTTAGCCACTAAAAAGGATTACAGTTGATTTATTTATTAATACGGAGGCCAGCAGTCCAGCTTAAGAATGTACTGGGACTGCTGCGAAGCTAATGAAATTTTGATGGCTTGAGAGTTCCCTAGGGTTATGAAACATCTATAACTTGGACCGTGTCATGGGTTGCCGTTTCAGTGGAGATGTTAAAATGGTGAAAAGCTTAATCTTCTTTGATATTTTTTTCTCTGAATTTTTGTTTTCACTGAACATAGAAAACTTGGCTGAGAAATTATTTTATACGCGTCGTTGGAACTCGGTATGTTTAATGCTTACAGTAGAATAGAAAATACAATTTAATGCCAGGGAAACCGGATTGCCCTGGCAGGCGCAGGTGCTCTAATGAAAGGACTAAACTGCAGGTGCAAGTTTTGTTAATTTATGGCCTAAAGTTAACAGCTGTGCCAGTATACTGTTAAAATCTGACAAATCTGATAAGGCTTTGAAACCAAAGCGAGAGTTACAGCAAGTCCTCTGTACTGCATCCCCCTCTGCTGTGTGTGAAAGGTTCCTGACTGAATTATGGTGGAATTGTTTTACAGGTAAATGCATTTCAATGCAGCATGTTTACCTTTAAGGTAAAAAAGGAGCAACTGGTTATGATGAGCAAAGCACAACACCACCAGATCGTACTTCCCTCACCTCAGTGTTTCAGTGTTTCAGCAATCTCAGTGTTCGCCCAGTAAAACTACTCACTGTTTAAATAGCCCATTGCCATAATCAGACCTTGGACTTGTCAAGATGATGAGAACTTTGACGTATCCTACAGGTTTATGATCTCAGGATTAACAATTTGCTGAATGTACTTGAGGTTTTATTTCTTGCCAATTAGAAAGGAAGAGAAGCTCGGCATCAAAATAGCATTTCCTTTCCTTCCTTGTAATCGTTATGTGTTTGCTCTTCTGAAGTAGTTGTGGATTGCATATCAGTCAGGAAGGGAAAACTTGCAATTCTGCTACATAATTACAATAAGCAGGAAGAAATAGTTTGTTGAAAATACAAACTTTTTATTTGTCAAGGTCTTAATAGTATGTTTCTTAGATCCTAAAAAAGTGACTTAAAATTTTAAATAATCTTGGAAGGTTTAAAAGTTTCTTTCAACAAATAACATTGCACATTATTAAGTTGCAAAATTTTAAAAATACTAAGAACATACTGTGACTGCCAGCAGATAATTTTTTTTTTTGAAAGCAGCAGAACATGTATCAAACATAGGGCTAAAAGATGTATTCTCACATCAAAGGTTATTTTAGGATATTTCTCAGTAAATAATTCTGAAGAGAAATTATTTTCTTTTACTTCATTCAAGTTCCATGTATGACTCTTGGCATCATATTCTGAGAGATTTGTCATGTCAGCCTCCCTGAAGGAGGACTTGCATCTGTTAATCTGGGCAACCAACCAGTGCCACGTACAGTATGATGTATCAGCTGGAGCACACTGAGCATGCACATGCTTTTTCAGGCTTTCTTCTCCATTCTCATTGCAAGTTATTTCATAAATGCTGCATCAAGAAATTTATGTTGGTAATTGTTCTAGGAGCTGTTGCTTTGAAATACAAGCAGCCTGTCTCTTACATGCTTGCCAGTAACTTTATGCTGTTAAGCTGTTCTAAGATTACTAAAGCTTGTCTTTTAAACTGGATGAATATTCCAGCAGAGTATGAGCTACAAGTTGTAGTTAGACTTCAAATGGCCCATTTGCTTAAAGGGTCAGTATATTTTTAAGGTAGCTTAGAATCCACTTACATATTTAAATTATTTTTAAACCCATTAAACTGCAATCCCTGACTTAATGAGACATCAGAAGGTTAATAAGCAAAACACAAAAGTTAATTGAGCAAGTTATTCCAGAAGTGCAGCACCTTTTAAAAAATTTATTTATTTATTTATTTATTTAGTCCCTGTAAAATTATATAGCTGGTTTTGTATGCACTTTTTGTGTGCTGGCCTGAAAGGCTGTGGCAATGATTCTGACTGGAAAGTCACTCATGTAAGACTTAAGACTTGGGTCAAGTCCATGTGACCTTCTCCTCCTTTGGAAGCAGTAGTGATGGTGCTTCTGAAAAAGGGTGGGGCACTCCAGATACATGGATGCCACATAGCTGACTGCTACAAAAACTACCTGGGCACTCAGAAAGTAGTTCTGATGGCACTGGAATGTGGGGATTTATTTTTTTGTTTAGTGAAAGTTTTGTACTGATGGGTGTTTGTTAGAAAACCAGAGATCAGGATGTAGCAAAATAAGAAGAATAAAGGGAGAGAGGGAGTCAAGTTCATGGCCTCAGGCAGTCATTCTGAATTGGTTAGATGAACGATTTGAAACTTGGACCAATTTTTCATGGATACAGAAAAGTAGATATTGCTACTTTTAGAGTATAGAGTGTTTATTGCTGAGGGTTTCTGTAAGGAGAAAATACCACTTTATCAATTGCGTGGGCACCTACTTGCTTCCTCTCCAACTTCAGACAGTTTCTGAAGATAGCATTCTTGTGAACCTAATACTCTCTTGTCCTTCCAGAATGATGAATTTACTGGCATTCAGATCTCTGAAACCCAAGAAATATGTTGGTAAGATACTTGTCAAGACATTTTAATCTGTTGTCTCGAATCCAGTTCACCTATAACATATAATTGAACTCTGCATTATTAAATAATGCACATAATTCAGGAAGTTGTGTTACATGTTTTCACCCATTTAACATCTTTCTTTATACTAAGGCACAAAACTTGATTTAAATGAACCCTCTTGAATAGTAGCTGCACCTGCTAGCCAAATGCTGATCCTACTGATCAAAACCAGCCACATAGCTGGTGAATTAATCCTCATCTTACTGCTATACCACCAATTACAATTTCCTCACTCTTTCCGACAGATTTCCATCTAGCAATTGTCTACTCCTCATTAAGCATGCCAGTATGTCTTAAATCTTGCTTTGCTGCCAAAAAAATTCATGACCAGGAAATCAATCTGTTTTATTTCTGGCAGAAGTCAGCTCTGAAATAATATTTAATGTTTAACAGGCATAAAAATTTTTCTTTGGCTACAGAGACATGGAACAGAAATCCATAAACAGAAGTAATTATCTGGTTTTCTGAACTATTATGAGTTTTCTATAGTTATGCCAGTTTTCAGATTCTATTACGATAGTAGTCCTTGGATATATTTCAATTAATAATCTAATTGTTAATGCAACTGAAAATTGCGTTCTTAATTCCTTTGGCTAGTGGTAGCCAAAGAGGCAACAGCTGGGCTGACCTTTCTGCAGTAACTTCCTGGGATCTCCTGGGTTTCATAGATTTGAGTGTCACTGAACTTGCTGTTGAGGAAAGCCATGAGATTCCAAAGGACCATCTTAATTATGCTTTCATGATGGGAGTCTGGTATAGACCGTCAGACAAGAGGATGAGGCTCTTTGGAAACACTTGGACAAATTTTCTGATGTGCAGGAACTGTGGGTTTAGCAACAACTGACAGCAATAAAATTAGAATTGGGATCTGCAAGGAAAAACAAATCAAAGCAAAAAATTTCAGTCTTGGCTCTTAAGCTTATAAATCTTTCTAATGTTGTGTGAAAGAGGTGTTTAAAGGCTAACTGTCATATCTCAGGATTTCTCCAAATATCTGAATTTTAAGGAAAAAAAATGCAGAAAAAGGAAGGAAGGTCAAATTTCTGAGGAGGAGCTTACAAAGATACTTCAGGAGGATTCTGGGGAGGTCCAGGCATACAAATAAAATTTAGACACAATCAGTAAAAAAGCAGATTTGTACAGAAACATGAATACTAAGAAAAAGGACAAGAGGGAGTTGATTTATTACTTAGCAGTGAAAGAAGACTATATTCCTGATATGTTTTCTTCTGGTTGGTTTTCAGCATTTGCTACCTGAGTAACTGATCACAGAGCTAATATTTATACTTTTAAATAAAGGATTAGAGGTTGCTTAGATAAATAAATTTTGTCCTGCATATATAGAGTTTCTACAGGCCCTGGGCTTTTTATGATTCATGAGTGAGAAATCATTGATGATGGACATGGTTCTGGAAGGTAAAAACAAACAGGACAACTTCAGAAGGGACAAAGAGAAAGGAGGAGGAACCTTCCTAATCAGTTAGGCAGGAAACACCCTAGGAAAAAAAACTGTTAAAAGTTTATGCTTTATAATAAGCAAGAAGAGACATTCTGCATCATCTTGGGCCAACTGTTCTGGTGCTTAACCAACTTCATTGTGAATTTTTCCCCTTTATATCTAATTGGAGTTTCCCTTGCTGCAGTTGGGACCATTGCAACGGGGTAGTGGAAGACCAAAGTTAGATTTCCACCTTTTGCCTTTCAGGCTCACTGAGCCTCTCCTCGATTTGTATGCTTCAGCACTCCGATCATCATGGGCAGTCTTCACTGAATTCATTCCAGCTTGTCAGTGTTGTACTGGCAAGCCCCAAACAGAATATTGTCATCTAGATGTGGCCTTCAAATGCTGAATAAAAGGGACTAATCACTTCCCAGGGTGTGCTGGCTCCGTTCTTCTGAGTGCAGCCCAGTATGTGGTTAGGCTTATTGTTGAAAGGGCACACTGCTGAACTTGTCCATATTGGCTCCCCAGGTCCTTTGCTACAAAGCTGCTTGCCAGTGGGCTCCCAGCTAGTACTGTTAGATGTGGTTACTCTGCCTTTGGAAATCATGAGGTTTTTGCATCCAGTTCTTACAGCCTGTTGAGATGGCTTCAAAAGGCAATCCTGCCCTGCAGTGTGCTGATCAATCTTTCCAGCTTGGTGTCATACACAAACTTGCTAAGGGCACATTCCATCTTATTCATTCTCAAGATGTTAAGTGTAGTACAGACATAAAACAACGTCATCCCAACATTAGCTCCTGGCGAATGCCATTAATGTTGACCAACAATTGCTCTTTGCACTGCAAAACACTAATCTTACAGCCCTTCATACTACCAGTTTTCCACAAAATGTTCTTTGCAGCTCACCCATTCAGTTCATCTCTCTCCAGCTTGGCTACCAGGATACTATGGGAGACCACGTTGAAAACCTTCCTTAAGTCAAGGAAAACAGTATCTGCTGCTTTCCCTTTGTCTGCTGAGACAATTAGCTGTTCATAGAAAGCAGTCAGGTTTTTTGGGTATGATTTGCCTTTGGTAAATACATGTTAGCTGTTCTCATTCACTTTCTTTTCCTGGAGGCCTATCCCAGCATGTGAAGGATACCTCCAGCAATATTTGTTCCATCATCTTCCCTGGGAGCCTGGGGTGAGGCTGACTGCCTCTGCTTCCTCATATATTCCTTGCCCATCTTGAAGGTGACATGACCTTTCTATTCTAGTCATCAGGAGCTTCCCCCCATTGCCATTACATTCCACGGAATCAGACAGGGGCCTTCCAAAGTCATTGATCAGCTCTGCCAGCACCAGTGGGTGCTGCAAGTCTGGGCCCCTGAGCTTGTGTATGTCCAGCTTGCAAAAGTGGTGCTTAACAGCCCATGCTGCCTCTGCAGTGCAAGGGCTTCTCAACCAGCATTGAGCTTTGGCTGCCCCATTTCTGATCCTGCATGTCAGAGAAGCATTTCTGCTTCCTCCTGGGTAGGCATCACCTCTAGGTCACGCTGGTTATTGGGCAGTGCTGTTTGCTGAGGTATGTGTGGGTTTCTTCCACAAATTTATAATGTGTCCTTGTATGCATATGTACAGCTACTGAGATAATCCTGCTACTGCCCTCAGTGCAGTCCTAAGACAGAAGTGGTGTGTCTCCATGACTGCTTTGGGACTGCATTCTGAGGTAAATGCCAGGCAGTTGGAGGCCTAGAGAAAGGTTAACAAGCATGATCAGAAGTTTGAAATACACGACACTAGAAGAGACTGGGAGAGCTCAGCCTGCTGCACCTAGTGTGTTCTCTCTAGATACTGCTGCTGTTATCGAGGCCACAAATGGCAGATAGGGCCAGAGGCACGCAGTGTAGAAAGTAGAAGTCAGCTCAGACAATGGCATTCCAAGAGTAACTCAGTCAAAGAGATTCCTGGGGACCATGTGGATAATTAATCATCTGATGTATTATCCAAAACAAGTTTTAAATGCTGTTGTAGTTGCTGTCGGTCCTTGAGGAACAGGGTGCACAACAGAAATTCTTCACTTCTTTTCTGGTTTTGTTTTTTTTGGGTCAAGTGTCTTATTCAACCCAAAAATTAGCAGGAAGCATGTTGAAAAACTTAAGGCTATAAAAATGTTGCTCTGCAATTTAATATAATATTAATATATTTATTTTCTCTTCTAATTGGAAATAGTTAGCTTTTTATAGACATTCTTTTTCTCCTCATTTTAGGTTTGGTATAAAAACACTGCTTTTCAGTTCCCTTAAACAATAGGTGTTCTTCTGGATGTACTTGTGCAAGGATTTAAATGTGACGTTGCCATGAGAGTAAAGTATGCTTTGCACATCTGTAAACTGGTGATCTCTGCTGTTTTGATTTGGAATGTGGTTTTGATGTCCTTGAAAAATCACAGTGGTAGCAGTAAATTGTTTTAATTAATGAATTAGAGAGCAACAGATTTGCTGAATCAGGCTTATTGATGTAATTATTACTGGAATAAAAAGGAGGAAAAAAAATCTGTCAAAGCTGTGAGATTATTTGGTTATCATTAGAAAGCAAGTTTCTCAGCTACTACTTTCCTAATGTCCTGTATTGGTATGTCGATACCAGGGTGGGGGATGTATATACACGCATGTATTTATATATTCATCAGCTAAAACCAAATGAGTGGCAGAGATATAGTCTAAATAGTAGTGACTCAATATAAAAAGTAGGATCATTCATATTCAGTTGTTTTAAAGGTGTTTTTTAAGGTTAATCGAATTTTGATTTGAAATAAGATTTTAATTGCATTTCCTTGTTGAATTATGTCATATTGAGAAATAATCTAATAATTATTTCAACTTTAAAGTAAATATAAGCTGTGCAATTGTAAGAGTATCAAGAACAATTATAGGTAACAGCCTTTGTATGCTGGTCAAATAACAGCTGGAGAAAATTTGTCAATATTTTTTTTCAAAATGCTGCAAAGGCCTTTTGAATAGAGAGTTCTTTAATTCTTATTAAAGCCATGTAAAAATTACTTTGATGTTTTTTGGATAAAGCTTTTTTTCTCTGATTCAGATGAGAATTCAGTATAAAAATAAGTTTCAAGCCAGATTTGAAAATTAATTCCTTTTACAATTATTAATGTGTGGATTGAACTGATCAGAATTTTTTGGGTCTCTACAGATTGCCTGTTATGTTGGTAAAATGTAAGAACTTTTTTCTTGATTTAAGGTAAGAAGAGGATGAAGTCTCAAATCTCAGGAAAAGAAATGCTTGTTAAGAAGCTGTGGGTTTCATTTTTATTCCATACTCTTTCCCTTATTCAGTATACCATTTTCTTCCTAAATTATATCAGGTTTATGTTCAGCTATCTTTTGTTTTCATCTGTATGTTGTACAGAAGAAGAAATGTGGTTTTAGCTCACTGAAACCAGGAACAATAATTGTTGGGGGGTTTTTTCATTCTGCCTTAGAAACCTTTCAGTAGAAAGGCCTTTGATACCTGCTGTGACCATTGTAGTTTAGTCCAGGTTTCTGCATAGTACACGGAAATTTGCAAAATTCTTCTCAATATCTTACTTTGATTTTTGTTTCTTTTTTCATTTTTTTAGATTTTACAATTATGAACCCCCAGCATCAAGTTAGGAAAGGTGAACAATGTAAATAAATTATGGATTAAATGATGAATATGCAAATGTTTAGTAAGTGTGTATATCTCATATCTGCTGTAATAACATCCATAATAGATAATGGTTTTCTCAGTTTGAAGATTCTGTGCAGCTGCTATGCCAGATCCGTACTGCTGCTGGCGAATCCCTCCCTGGGGTACTGTGGCTGCTGACTTGGTACATCTGAGACAAAATCTGAGCAGTTCCCTCTCTAGTGCAGCAGATACTTCTATTCACAATAGAAAAAGAAGCTACTGACCTAGGGAGCCCTGGTTCTGGATTGTCAGGCCACAACAGAGTAGAGACCAACTACAGGCTGTTTTCTAGTTGACTCTTTAATGGTTGCTTTTTGTCCTCGTGGTGAAATAGATTCATGAATGTGTGTATATAGCCACATATATGCATACATAGTCATCCTTACAACACCTTTTCGTATCAGATTTTTGTCATACACATGGTCTTCTGATAGAGTAAACATACAGGGCTGAGGACCACTCGTTTCTTCTTCAAATGACCTAGAAACTTTGAAGCATTTTCACAGTGAATACATGTGCAGTCCTGAGCATGGGCAAAGGAAGGTTATTCTGGTGTTACACATCTGCCACTGAATTACTGTATGCTGGAGATATTGATTTTCCTCCCTCCCCCCAGTCGCTGGGGTTTTATTAATGTAATATTTCTATAAACTACTTAAAAGTTACAAGTAAATTGCTTTGGATAAGTGCTGATGACTAATGCTATGGAGTCTCAGTCTGCACCTGTGGCAGACAGTCTAAAGAATTTGGGTTGTTTTGTTTGTCTGCAAAACTTGACTTTCTTTTCACGGTGAGTTTCACAGAACTGCATTGGTAACCTGTGCAGTTTGAGGAAAAATAGCATAAGTGAGAAGTCTAAGGTACTTTGAGATAAAATTTAGTTCTTTGAGAAGGTTCAGAATTGTCTTTTCTTCCTGCTGTTGAAGATGAATATTGAATTTAACAGGATAGTTTATAATCTTTGAAGATCTTTCGAATATTCAAAGTGTACAAGATAACTGGGTCAAAATGACTTTGAAAGAAAATGGCCTTGGTAAAACAGATAGTATCCAGTCTCCTTCCATGTAGATTTAACTAGAATTGTTCAAGCTGCTAAGTTCTTCATTGCATGATTGCTGTATGCTCTATAAGGAGATTTATTTAAAATTGCTTAAAAGCTGCACTCAGTAGGGAATTCTGCTGCTCATTCCCTTAACTACTTTAGCTGCAGAGAACATATGACGTCTTTTTCATTAACTGTCTTTGCTGCTTGTTTGCTTTCAGTAGAGTTCTAGGAGATTGTTATATTGTTTTGTAAACTCAATATTGCTGGATCCTGGCTGCTTATGGCAATTGAGATGAGATTAGATGCTTTTGTTAACAGGCCCCAGACTTTAAATTTATAGGGACTAGGCACCATCTGTTCTCAATTAAAGGTCCTGAGCTCTGAAATTAATTCCTTCCATTGGTCCATTAGACTCAATCTTTTGACCTGAAGTCATGATAAGGTTATATTAGCCTCTCGAGTCTTGGAAAAGTGAGGAGTTCACGCAGGGGCAGTGCTGAATATTCCTTTTAGTCCTTGTATCAGCGTAGTTAGAGGACAGAAAGCAATGATTGTTTTTCCATTTTACAGGTAGAGTGAGATTTATCTAAAAGCGCCCTGGAGGTTTAGAGCTCACATCCGCGTGAGTTGTAATAGGACTTGTGCTTCTAAATCACAGAAGTGCCATTGAAAATCTTTCCCAGAAAAATCAAATTAACATAGAGAATGTTGACTAAATTCACAGGAATACTTGACATAGAAGTGGGCCAAATGTAAAAGTCCATTGTTCCAGGCTTACATTTGCTCATCAGATTAGCTGTGTTGTGATTCAGCTGCCTTTCATTGATTCCTTCTGCAGCTGCAAAAGGATGAGGGATCGTACCAGAAGTCCCTGCCCTAGAATTATTCAGCCAGTGCATTTGCTGAATTTATATCTGTCATGTGGTGTGCAGAAGTTGCAGAGAAGAAATGGATGGATGGACAAAAGGGTTCACATTTTGTGGTTCCAACTCTCCCCTCTTTCTCGTTTGCTTTCTATATTTTACTGAATTTTGAGGTTTTCTGTGTCAAAATACAGCAGGACAATACTGTGGAATGGAAAGAACTTGTAGCCATGACATTTTTAGTTTCAAAGGAAAAGCTCCAAGGTATCAATAGCTATGTTGGTTGTTTAAATATACTGGCAGTTCCTATACACATGAAAATATATTTTAAAGGTTTTAGGATCTGGTAGTTCCTCAACAGACTTTGGTTTTATTTATACAGTGCTAATAGTCCTCTGGAATACAGTTTGTAAGAGTTTTTGAGACTGAGGGCTCTTCAGTGTCCTGTAAGTATTTCTGTCTTATCCCAAAATGCAAGTTATTAGAATGTTTTGGGATCTGCTGGCCAGTAGGCTATGAGTAGAAATCAGCAGAGGGAGTTCATATGCCCATTTTTATTCCTGTGCAACAATCCTCATTACATAAAAAATGCAGCAGTGTTTGACTTCGTATAGGGAGCAAACAAAGTCAAAGTGGCTGCCTTCTTGGTGGGAGAGGAATGAGTTGTGGCTAATCCACCTAAGTGTTGCTTGTTGGCAACCTGTCAGCCTGGGGTTCAACTCAGGAATTCAGATTTTTTATTACTTCTCAGTATCTTCCTTAAATTCACCTAGCTCCTTGTCCATAAATTTCTTATTCACTGGTAGTGAGGATATTCCCAGTGCTGCAAAGGTTTATACCTTCAAGGCTGACTGCAGTGCCATTTCCTTGTGCCATCTTCATGCTGCCAGGGCAGTTTTAGTTGTGTCATGCCTCTGTTGTTTTTTAGGTTGCCAGAAGATGGGTTGCTGAGCCCTGTAACTACTGGCTGAACAATACTGAAATACTTTTTCATGTCCACAGGGAAAACCACTCTTCTTATTATTCTAGCAGTTGCAATGCTTATTTCCAGCAAGGCCGTATCTCAAGCAGGCCAGAACCTGTTGCCTTTAAAAGGTGGTTTTTATCACAATCTAGGTGTAGACAGGTAAGAGTTTTTAAATTGGGTTCATAAACAGCTAGGTAAAATAATTATTTTGCCTGCTGTCTGTAGTTAGGAGTTCATAAAGATTGGTAACTTGGAAGTTAGCTATTTTTCATCATTACTTAAACTGGAACAATGTTGGAGTCCCCATGATACAAGACGTTATTTGTCAGGTGTGGCTTAGATGGCTCTGTGACATGTATATAGATTTCAAAACTCATGTTCAGTTGTTACAAATGCCCAGATCCATTTTTGAAAACATAAGTTAGAGTTCTTACCTTTTTCCCAAATGAAACATATCATATAAAACTATTAATGGAACTTACCCAGAAAATACTGGTGTCCACTTTTCAGACATTAATAACATTCTCCTTATCCAGAGAGTCATCTTTGCACTTCTGGGATTTAGGGAACACATTTAAACTACTATAATAATATTGAAAATATGGTAACAGAGTCTGTGTATTTTTAGTTAGCAATTTGCTTTAAAAAAAGTTCATTTCTTGTTTTTTACAAATTCTTTGTTCTTTGCAGTATAAAATGCATTGATTTTTATAAAAAAAAAAGTTAATCAGCTTACCTTCATTCAGAATGGATTTTTATTCCTCTGATCAGCTCTACACAATTGAATTTTTCATCCTCTTTTCTGAGGTATTTCAATGTTATGAAATAAGCATTAAAGAGAGTTCTGATAAATTATTCCTTTAAAAAGATTTTACTGCAGTGTACTTTTGTTGAAGCTGGAGAGTTAATTGAACTGAGAGATTTCTCTTTTGTTTTCAGTGATAAAGGTATCTATGCTTGGTAAATACAAGAGACAGTGTCTCATGGGGAACTGGCTCCCAGCTGATTGGGTTACCCCAGAATTTATAATATGAATTTGAAGTAACCACTTAGGTTACTTCAAATCTTTCACATCTACCTGATGTGAAAACTACCATTTAGGTAGTTTTGATTATTTGAAAATCCAGTTTTCTTTGTGATTTTAAAGCAGAGTAAGTACACTACAAGGTATGGGAAGAAGTATTTCCTGGTCATAGAAACAAACAACAAAAAGGCTTTCTGAATGTTTTTTATCATGCTGTCTGATTCTGCTTTTCTGGAGCAATGGTGGTTCTTCCCAGACCCTGTAAAAAAGCCAGACAGTGTAATATGTTTTTATGCAAAATGTGTGGTTGTTGTTTTGCCTTAAGAAGCAAACAAAAACAAAACAAAACAAAAAAAAACAAAACAAAACAAACAAACAAAAAAAAACAAAGCAAGAAAAAAAGCCCAGTCCCTCCCCTCCCAAAAACCCACAAGCTTTTTTTCCAGTGTGGTTCTACTTTATTTTTCCTTGTTAAATCAAGCTGACCTAATCTTTTATGAGTTGTTTTTGTGTCTGTATTACCTCAGGCTGTGCTCTCATCAGACTTCACAAGTTAAGTGGACTTGAGTTTTGGATAGTCTATGGAAATAATCAAAGAAAATGTACCATACTCCTGGATGTGATGATAATGGCTCATTATGTCCATTAAATTTAGTCCTGAATTGGTGCAGAGTGTTCTGCTGTGCCTTCAAGTTAGACCTGTTGGATTCTGTGTGCTGGTCACTTGTAATTACTAAAGCACAACTGTTAGCTCAGCTAAACTCCAGTTCTAGTGTCTTTCGTTCTGCTTATCAATTTCTTCTGAACTTTACGTGTGGGAAGCCTTCAAAGCATTTGCTTTGAAGTACGAGACACTTCAATGAAATCTTGATTTGGTCACTAATTTGCTGTATCTGCATTTGCAGTCTGTTTAATTTTTCTGGTTTTATTTTCCTATTTATAAATGAGCATCATACTGCTTATTTTCTATCAAATTTACTAACTCTGCCTTTTTTAACTTCTTGAACTTAATAAGTTGAAACAGTTGGGAATGTTTTTTGTATATATATATGTGTGTGTGTGCATAAATAAATACATATAAAATCAAAATACATTTCCAGTAACTTTACAAAGGGCCTAACTTGTATAAATTTAGAAGTGCTTCAGAATTCTGCAGATAATCTCTCTAAATTTTATACAATTAAAAATACCAAGGTGGGTGCAAAAACCTAGACAATTTCGGGTAATTTCAGATGAGATGTACAAATGCTAAGCATTTTAAGAAGCTTGTGTGTGCACATTCTGAATAAACGCAAATATTTTCATATGTTCCTAAAGTGTATGTCTATTGCTACTGCTAATTGCTATTACTGGAAATGTGTTCTTTATCTACTTGTACTGGAGTAAAAAAGCAGAGATTGTGTTACTGCCCTATCTTCAGTTACATGGCACCTCCCATGATAGCAAAGTACAGCTGAGCTGGTATTCTTGTACAGGCTTTGACTAAATTGCTACGAACTTCCTGAATTGATTCTTTTGATTTTTGATTATATCAGTACTCTCAGATCAAGCACTGACATTTTTCACACTCCCCTACAATACCATTTTTACGTTTTCTCTTATCTCTTGTTCAGGGCTCTTCAACCTGAAGCTTCAAATTTTATCGATTCAGTAACAGATTAATTTTCTTTTTTTGGAAAATAGGCACAAGTGTCTTCATCTGTTTTGGAGAGCTGCACATACTGCCATGCTCAGTGTGCTTGATGTGTTCCTATAGGATGCACAAAGCTTGAGGGAGAGGAGGCAAAATCAACTTTCTGGAATCATCTGAACTGGTCTCATCATATCTAAATGGAACAATGGCCTTTCCTCCACTCTTCTCCCTCAAAATCAAAAGCATGGGAACGGTCTGTCACCAGGTAGACAAGCCAGATTCCATTTTTGCCCAAAATAAATGTGCCACATTATAGTCAACCACTGATTCTTGGAAATGGAGGCAGACACTTGCACTTTTGGAATCATAGGTGGGTATCGGGAAGAAGCACACTCAGGCCTGCAGGGACACTGGATGGAGGTTTACTCCTTTCCTGCAGTGGATTAAGGAACAGGAAAAGCCTCCACATTCCACTGGTGACACAAGGTCAGTCATGACTTCATGTAGCACTGGGAGAGCTGAAGCAGCTGCTGGCACTAGCACAGCTGCCACTGTGTGTGCTGGTCAGGTGTGTACCACTGCAGCTCATTCATGTTTGCTCTTGCTCCCTAGATGAGTTGGTCTATTGTAGAGTAAGGAAATGTCTGCCCTAAATTTGGTAGCTGAAACTGTGGAGAGTAAAGGTAGGGTTAACAGTGCAAGTAGCAGCCGTGTCTGGTCAGAGCATTGCCTTTCTCTGCTCTGCTCTCTGCTCTGACACTAAAGGTGTCTTCCGTGCTACATTTTCTCTTCCTTTCGAGGTACCTTTCAAGGACCTCCTCCTCCCGCTGTAACCAGAAGTGGCCTCGTTTGTTTTGCAGCTGTAGATGATGACACAGCAGAATTCAGGAGAAAATGCTTGTGTTCATAGTATTTCCTCATTCTGAAATGTAGGATGACTTTAGCCTGTCAAGTGTCTACATTTGAAGAGAGTCAATAAATCCATACATTTCTTACTAGCCCTTCTCATTTTTGTGCTTCCATTGTGCAAACTCCTCTGGTGCACAGCTTTTTAACTTGCAAGGCTCACTTCCGCAAGAAGTATTCCATTTGCAATTTCACTGCATGGCCTGTAGCACAGGACACAGGAATAAAAGGATTTTCCAGGCAGCTAAGCATTACAGTATATCAGTTGTGGAAGTGTGCTTGAGAAGGGACCAAATCCTTATGCAGATTGACATTGCTAGAATTCATGTAAAGCATGCAGCATCAACTAGGGTCTCGTGAAAGTTGTAGCAGCTCATACTATTCTATGTTATAGACTTGGCTGGAGCCATCACCAATCAGAACTGGGAGAGGAAAAAAAAGTGCAGTCCTGTGAATATGGATAGCTGAAGATGTGAAATCATGCACTCATATGTATTGTAGCTGTCAAGACTTCACTCGTAACATCTACAGCTTTGGCTGGAGTTTGTGTACTGCGCTTCCAGGTACCACCTGAACAGACCGATATTAGGGATCAGACTGATCTAATGGAGCAAGATGCAGCTGGGTGGCTTGATGCCATGAACATGTGGAGATTTTGGGATTTTTCCTGGTTGTGACTATTCACATCAAATGCAGGAGGCAGGCTGAGTAACTTGCAGATACAAAGGGAGTGAAGCTGGGGTGAACACAAATTACCTAGTCTTTCTTCTAGGTTTTGAACTTCGTCAGACTGTCCCACAAAGTGTTCTGCATCTCATTTTTATGCTTTACTTCAGAGAACAAGTCTCAAAAAACAACGCACTTTCAAGCTAAAAGGGTGTGACATTGATTCATCTCATCTTTGCTAGGAAGGAGTCTGCCTCAAAGGAGATCTTATCATATAAACTCTATTTCCATGGGTTCTGCATTTTCACAGTAAATGATGACTTAGGTGTGGCTGTTGAAGGGATTTGTGTGAAGGATTCATTTGCCACAGAAGAGAACACCAAATTCATAATTTCTTCTTACTGTGTTATTTCCTAATTGTCATAGGAGTGTCCAGGCTTAGCCGGACAAGGCGTCAGGGTTCTTGTTCCAGAAACTTTCAAATACTAGAGGTATCATCAGTTACCTCTTGTGCAACTGTGTGTTGTACTCGGGACATGTTCTTCAGAACCAAGGTTCAGACTGATCCAGGCATTTAGGCTTACCTTGCAAGTCAGTGGCTTGAGCACCACCATAAGTTACTGTGCCTTGCGGGTTCAGGAAATCCCTTTTCAGAAATCATGAGACTTCTTCCGCAAAGTGGATGGATTTTACAAGTGAGATTTGAAATGTTTGGATCCAGGTAGTTTCTGTAACACAGAAGCTAGCCAGGCAGGAGCTAGTTTCACATCTTCAGTATCTGATAATGAAACTCTGACACCAGGATTCTGTAGGAAATCTCTCTCAAACAAAATTGGAGACAGCCAACCTGTGGAATACTGTGCATGTGCTTAGTACTTTTTTCCTAGAGTTTGCATTTTCTGAGTAACATATACGACTAAATTAAATGTGAAGACAATGGACTTTTTTATTCCACTTCAGGTCTTACTGCTTTCCCTGGCAAAATGCAATTAAAATCAGTAAGCATATAGATAGATTTGAAATACATCAGTTTAAAGCCTTTGTGCTGAAGAACTTGCAGCTAGAAGTCTTTAAAGTAGGCAATAGACTATTAAAAGTCTAAACAAACTGCTGACTAAATTCATTCAGAAACTAAATTATTCAACAGTATCCAATACACATTGTCATAGCATGAATTTATAACTACCTACTCTTCTTGGGAGCATTTTGTGTAATTGCTATAACTTGAATAGTAGGAACGAGATTATTCAATCACTTCAAACTGATCTGCAGTATCTGCAGAAATTGGATATGCATGCCTTCAAGTTCCTGGCTTTTCTCAGGTGGAAAGAAAGTATTCACATATGTAAATGTGAATATATGCAGAAAACTATTCAATTCTGTAGCCTATATGACTTTCATGATGTTTGCATGATGGCATACTTCATAGGAACACAAATATGAATTCTAAAATCTGGAGAATGCCTGAAGGGTATTTATACATATCTTGTTTTATTCAAAGACCTGTAATAGAATTATCTTGTCTTTTAGAACATTATTCACATATCATACTACTGTATTTAAGGAATTTTAGTTGAAAAGCTTTACAGAAAGCATTTTGATATGTCTGGATATATTAAAAACTCAATATTGAAGAATGCATCTACGAGTAAAAAAGTTAGCAAAGCACTCCCCTGTGCTGTGATTAATTTGTATATTATCAAGGTCTTTATTATGAATGCAGTTCCTAATGTAGGCCTGTAATAAACAGAGTGTAATTGAATTTTCAATATTTTGCCACCAGGGAGTGATTTTCTTACAAGACCTCTGCTCCATCTTCTGGCTAATTGTCAGCAGTTACTCAGTATTACTGCATTAGTGTCACCAAACAGTGAAAACAGAAGTTACCTGCTTCCATTACGTGGAAGGATGTGTGATTCCAACCCTTGCCTATTTACTGATTTCGATTAGTGTTCCATTATCACTTGCACCTTTATTAACATCATGAACCTTTTTGAAATTACAGCCTTGGAGGCAAACCAAACTTCTTATAAATTTGTCTTCATATAACTTTTAAATCAATTTAAGTATTCCACGTAGTAAAAGCAGAAGCAACCACAGCATTGCGATTGAACTCCTAGGATCTTAAAGGTCTTTTCCCACCTAAATGATTCAGTGATGAGGTTTTTCAGACACACTGGTGAGAACAGCCTTTTATGTAACATGAGTGAGTGTTTTGTTTTGTGTCTTAGCAAATGGAGTGATAAATTTGGGAGTTTTAGAACATACATTGCCTTTCACTTCCACTGCACGTTGTGTTACACTGCAAATATAGGAACAACAAAACTACAGACTGCTGTGTAAGCAGAAGAAGGGTGATCAGAGTACCAGCTAAACAGCCAAGGGCTGCAGTTTTGTGGAGATGTGGGTTCCACTCCTGGTCAAGATTTTCATGAAGACCTTTGTATGTTTGGAGTAGTTTTAGTAACTTTTGCTAGCAATGTCAGGCTAGGAGGAGCCACAAACACTTGGCTGGAAGGGATTAGCATTACAATCTTCATATACTGGGCTTGTGAGCATAAAACTGTAGTTAATAAACTGCAATTCAATAAGAGAAAGTACAGGTGCAATTTTAAAGTAGCAATAATTAATTCATACCTTCAGGATGGGAGAACCACTTGACTGGCAAATGTTCTTTAGGAAGGAAACCAAGTACTGCAAGGGATTGTTCATGGACTGTGAATCCACACAGTAATCATTTTGTGAAGGGAAAGAAAAAATAAAATCTGTTGGGAGGCAAGCCTGAGTGTCATATGAAATAATCATAAAGCAATTCCCTCTGCATCTCTCAGCACTTGTAAGGCCTCACCTATAGTGCCACTGGGATTCACAAACCAATAAAGTTTTGGACCCAAGACACTGGAAAAGAAATAGGATAAGCTTAAATCAAAAGTGCAGAGTATTTCCTCTGAAGAAACAATGGCCTAACTGCTGGACTTTTTCTAAAGAAAGGAATTTGGTGGAAAGATCTTATGCTTTTCCTGGAACCTACAAGGCTAATGGTAAGGGGCAGGCAACAACATTGTGGGTCATTCTGTCAGCAAATCAAGAAATAATGTGCTAATTATTGGAAGAGTGATGTTGCTTGAGCATTAGGGTAGCTAAGCACTGTTTGAGATGTCTTGAGAAGACTGTGAAATCTGTCTCCCAGAGGTTTTCAGACCAGGTTAGTGTTTTATTAAGAGTGGATAATCCTTCTCACCGTCTTGTTCATTCCTGTGAATCTTATCCCTACAGATTTCTATAAACAATGTGTAAAACATAAAAGCCACATTTTGAAAGCTGACAGAAGTAAAATGTCTAGCATCTTTCACCTGTCTTGCTTAGCTGCTCTTAAAATAGTGTTTAATAACAATGCATCTCTCTTATTTTTAACACTTTTGCAAGATGGACTGTTGAGAATTGTTCTGATAATTTATTTGTTTTCTCAAACACCTGCTGGTTTGAGAATTTGCCAGGTTGCTTGGCATCCAAGTGCTGTATTTCAGATTCCAGCCCAAACTTCTATATTAACATGAGAAAAAAATAATCCCAGACCAGAAAATCTTTTTTTTACAGGATTCTACTGGCAAATATGCAAATGCTGCTTAGTGTATTTGCAACCTAGCAAATGAGCATCAGTGTACAGTTAGGTGAAACTAGTAACTTTCCTCCTACTTCCTTCCTTGTAGGAAGAAACACGAGAAAAGTGAAGGCAGAGAATGTGCTAGAGCAGGAATTGCTGCCTATATTGCAATCATGCTCTCTTCACCCCAATACAATCTCTTTCCAGTGCTTTTTCAAGCCAACCACCATTCAGAAATACTGTACTGGGGCAGGAGCAGTGAGATGAGTGCTGAGAAAACAGGGCATAAACAAAGGAAGAGAGAGAATTAGTTGGAAATGCTGCTGGGTGGTTTGGATCATTGACAAAATGGGGGCTGATATTTGTGCTTGAAGATGTGAATGGATCCAAAACTGAGTCAGGAGAAGTTTTAAGTACACGCAGTCCTTGAGAAAAGGAAGAAACTCAGGCATGTTTGTAAGATGAGAAAGCTGACAATTCTCTTTCTAATGGAGAACTGGAATACTAATTTTGCATGTAGTTAATCAACAGTATTATATGATGCTATAATTGTTAGTCATGTATAAAAAATTACTTACATAAGACATGAACTCAGACTCAGTAGCTGGATCATAGCTGTAATATCCTTAAAAATGTGTCCAAGGTTATTTTGAAGGTCAGAATTAAGGTACAGAGGCCACAATCTATCTCCTTGTCATCCATTAAGAATTACTTGCACTTTGTTATTCAATATAATCAATATAATTGTAAAACATGCACCTGAAATTCTATGTACCATATTGTAATTGTACCTGAGCTCTTCTTCCAGCATAAAGAATCTGCATGTTTTTGATTCTTTCATGTTACTATGCAAAGAATATTTGCCCTGAAAAGACATTATAATAACTCTATAGCATTCACATGCCTCCTGGAAACCTTACAAAAAGTTCAAAGTGAGGAAATGCCTTAATTTCCCCTTGGTCTCTTTTGGCATGAGCATTAGGACTCCGCTTTTATCAGACCTGTCAGGTCTCATGATTTCAGTGGGAGACTGATTCCCTCAGACAGGTTTCTCTGCCATTGCTTTTGTATACCCTGTACAGGAAAATAATGCTGGGACATCTTACAGCGCTGTAATGCCTTGGCTGATGCCCACCTTTGATGGATAGGATCCTATAACAGTCTCATAGCAAGTGAAAAGCCCTTCAAATGGTGTGATCCTCTACTTTGGCCTTGCATTGCCATTCCTCTCCCCTCGTTAATGATACTGGATTCTGCCTTGTGGAAGAGCTGGCATGTTTCATGAGTTTCATCTTTTAGATTGCTTTTACTTTATAAATCCTCTTCCCAAATATCCATAGCGACAAACATAGCTTTTCTGTTTCATACCTTTTATCGGTGAGTTTTGAAGTGTTTCTAAACTGTTGGTTTTTTTTAAGGTGTCACAATTCATCAGCCTTTCTACAAAGCAGATGATGATATGGCCCTTCTTCAGATGCACAGCAGAAATGTAAATTCTGATTTACTAATTGGGCCAGATGTTTGTCATAGGGAAAGCAAGTGTATATGAAGTTAAAAATATTGTATTTTTTGGCTAAGGAGGTAAGAATTTCTTGTCAAGTAGTACACAGACAGGTGGAAGGCACATGTGAAGATAAATGTGAAGATTTTAGTATCTAGTTCCTAGGTGAAATGTGCTGGCTGTATGAAGAATGGGGAGTGATCTATTTCAGTTGAGATCTATCCACTTAACACCAAAAAAAAAAAAAAAAAAAAAAGTAAAAATCACTTCAGTGTTTTGAGGTATATTGCTACAGCTCCTCAGCAGCAGGATGATTTTGGTAGCCAGTAGGTAGACAATAATTGGACTGAAAATTGGACAGTGAGGTCATTTACGATGACAACACACAGAATAAGAATTAATGCTTTGGTTGTAAGTGTACAGTATAGTTTTTTGAGGCAGATGTAAATTGGAAGAAAAATTTGCAAGTGGTCAGAGGCCTAAAGTGGCCCTTGTTTTGCCAGCCTGGTTCAGTTCCATGAATGGGGGAAATGTAATGTCAGATCTGCTGGGAGTTTCTGGAAATTCTCAAACGATAATTATATGCTTGAAACAAATTTGCATAGCTCCTGTTGAAATAACAAGGACATGCAAATATCAGTTTGAGATTTAGATGTGTGCTGTGTTTTTTGCTTTTCAGGTGGATAATGAGTCTCTTTTGGCCCATAGGGCGAGAATACCATGATGTATAACACAGAGCAGACAAGATCAAACTAGGAGTGGGGTGCAGGTAGTGGGAATAGCTGAGCTCCTCAGGGCCAGTGCTTCATAATTTAGGTCTAGTGTGCTTAAGGGACGTGACAAAACCGCAGCTAAGAACTCAAAATGTAAAGTTCGGCAGTTAAGTGAATACATTTTTCTTTTCCAACTTAAAGCTGCTACAAATTTAGCGCACAACGTGTACTTGGTATTCAGCTTCTGAAACAGAAAGAGTATCCCAAAAATTGTCAGTAAAATGTGTAAAAAACAATTCTATAACAAATAATCTTGCCTGTTGAAAGGATAAGCTGCTCTTTACTTGTCATTTTGAGGCTGGAAGAGGTATATTGAGAAATCACATCTATCTGTTTCTGTACATTGTTATAAATAAATATACAAATAGATCTTGTGTATTTCTTGATTGCCCTGAGAAGTGGTGTTATTAAAACAGTAGTGAAACTTCTTTGAAAATAAAAGCAGCACTGACTGTTTTCTCCATCTCCTTTATTCTTTCTCTTGAGGAATGTGTTAGTGTAAGTATAGTCTGTGTTTTCTTTGGTTTTAAGGTTTAAGATGTTGTCAGTAAAGATGATGTGTGTTTGATATCACTTGCAGTTTATTGCATTGCTTTTTCCCACTCTTTTTAAACACCGTCTCATTCTCTCACAGCATCCCTGAGTTGTATTGGTTTTCTAGGTCCCCGAGATCTTGTCTATATTAGCACAGTACCTCTGATAGGTGTTTTTGTTTAATATGCTTAACTAATGCTTTCCAAAGGCATTGAAGGAGATGGATGTATTCTGTTTGACTTAAAGGATCAGTATAGGTGGGGTTTGTGTCCCTGCCGTTCTCTGTCAGAACGTGTTCTTCAGCAGATCTTGTTGG
Source organism: Platysteira castanea (assembly GCA_013397175.1). Lineage (NCBI taxonomy): Eukaryota > Metazoa > Chordata > Aves > Passeriformes > Platysteira > Platysteira castanea. Next base: position 335,995 of record VYXC01001806.1, on the reverse strand, counting down.
AAGATCCCCCACCCCCCCATTTTTGGTGGTTTTGTTTTGTTTTGGTTTGGTTTTTGTTGGTTTTTTTGTTTGTTTGATTTGTTTTGTGGGTTTTGTTGTTTTTGTTTATGTTTTTGGTTTTTTTGGGGGGGGGTTTTTTGTTGTTGTTAAATTCATTTTTATCTTTTCTGTGAGTTTGCAATGAACTGGAATCTTAATATGCTCCATCTCTACCACAAAAAATAGACTAATGATTTTTTGGTCATTAGATTTATGTCAGCTGGTTTGGGATATTTTTCCCCCATAGCTATTGCTATATTGTTTTGTGTTACTTCATGAAAGAAAATCAGTGATTTCTTTGATTTCACATCCAGAAGTATTTCACAAGCATAAGTTCTCCATGTGTTAATGTCAATCTTGTTTGGCAAAATAAGCTCAGAAAGGATTTGTCTGAATGGAGTCTATGTATTTATGATCAATGGAGAGGAACTGTAGAATGTGGATCAAGTACTTTGAGGCAGATGTAGATTCCAAGGTTGATTTTGGGTAAAATGTTTCTAATTGTGTGTACGTCTTTGACTGTAGAGGAAGCATAAAAAGCAGTATACCTGAGTTTAGTTGCATGTCTGGACTACCAGGATCTTAAGTCAGTTTAGAAGAAACACGCTGTTTTTGTTTTATTTTCCTAGTGTAAACTGTCCTCTTCTTCTTGTATGGACAAAAAGTTCCTCCACAGTTTGGTTGGGAAAATGTGATGTTCAGAAATTACACTAGAGGAGCTGAATAAATCTGTTGTTTAACATAGCGCAGCAAAACCAAAGAAATCAACCACGACCCTTCTCCCTTACAGCAGCCACCACTGACAACAAAACTGAGAAAGCTGTGGAGCAAAGAGGGTTAAAGGTAGTACTGATACTGAAGGGAACATTTATATTTTGCAGCAAAAATATTACTGAAGTGTAGTTTTTCCAAAGACTGAAAATAGCAAAAAATGAAAAAAATCATGGTGTCCAATAGAACTCTTCTTATAATTGGTTATTTCCTAAATAATGAGAAGGAGTGTATGTATTTGCCTTTTTTTCCTAGTTCACAGTATGTATTATAGGGGCCACAGGTACTGTGCGTGGCACAGAACATGGTAATAACACAGACACTGTGCTGCAGTCAGATGTGTGTGTGTTTTCACACCTCCAAGAATAGTCTAGATTATAGTATTGTGTGCCATTTTAACGCTTAGAAATTTGTTTGGTGATTTCTTCAGCATTCAGGGATGTAGAGCTAAAACATTTATGTGACTTTGCTATAGTTCGTAGTGTACTGGTAGTATATTTTTAATTCCTGACAAAATTTTGTGTTGTGTTCACATGTACTGTAATTCAGGCAGGGATTACTTCAAAGAAAACCTTTAGTTTGAAGTCTTAAAAGTTGTAATGGTTTGAAGGTGTGGTCTACTGTCTTTCATATGCTATTTGTAATGTTGACAGCCTTCCAAATAGAATTAAATGTAGTTTTATGAGTGATAGAATTGTTGTAGCATTCAGTAAAAGATGGAAGACCAATACAGAGCTTTAACATCTGTGTACAAAGTTATTAGAGCAGTACTTCGAATCGATTTGGTTTCTACCACCTGTGAAATGTAAGGTACTAAACAGTGTTGGAAACGTTATTGCAGCCATTTCCTTAGAAAAGGGTGATTTGGGGCTGAACGTGGATCTTCACCTGCACCAGTACATGTGCTGGTGCTGCTGCTGGCACCTTCAGCATGTGGCATGCTTCTTTCTGCTTGGTAGTAATTGCTAAGCAATTGAAATTTGGGACCCTGTGCATCATGTCCAAGCTAATAAAGAACAGTGGGGGCAGTGCTGAACTTGCTTTAGTTTGGGGGCTTTTTTGTGGCTGTGGTATGGCCAATGACTTTTCAGGTCTTTAGTTCTGAGAGTGAGTTCTCTCTGAAATGCCAGTATTATAATCAATATTTTTTTCCCATCACATGACATTAGGCACGCAATAAGCAAGAGTCAGATCTGTTGCAAATACAGTGTTATTTGATTTTCACTTGTTCTGCTTTGAAGTACCTTTCTAGCTTATTTACCTTTTTCTGCCATTTCTTCCCATGTCATTTCACAAACATGTCCTTCTTTCCATGTCATACACATAGTTTTTACTTTGGTCTGTTTCTAATAAAAAAATTTTCTTTATCAAGATCATAAAAAGAGTCATGGCTGTTTATCATGTTCTTCATGATAGCAGCCATCAAACCCAGGCTATTGTTCTTTTAATAAAATAGGAGAATGGATTTGGTTGTTCTGCTAATAAAAGAGTTAAGAAAATGCTTCCACAGGCAATGCAAATTTGATTTTTAAAACAAGCCAACAACCCAAATAAGTTTCTAGGTTTTCACTTGTCACTGAAAAATCACTGACTGCTATAATTTTAAATTAGTCACTTTAGCAACTAATACCCGATGTGCTGAAGTGTGAAAATATAAAATGCAAAGAAAACACAAATACATATATGCATATGTTAGTTCAGCAGAAAGAGTACCAACATAGCCCATGTGTGTCATTAGGAACAAATCACAAACATCAAGGTTTTCTGCAGATGCAGGGAGCTGTAGTTAATTTTCTATCAGAAGGTGACTGTTTAAAGGTCATTTCCCAGAGCATAAGTCAGATTCTTTGGGGATGTATCCTTTAGCTTCATCTAATGTTTCATTGACTGTAGGAGCATTAAACTCGGTGAGAATGACAGGCTGTAGTAAGTGGATCCCAGGTGGGCCTTGGGATCTGCAGAGGCAGCTGTTCCCCAGCTCCGATAACTCTTGCAGATTTGCAGATCCTTTTGCATCTGACGTGGCATGCCAGGCCTTTGTACTGCCCACTGCTGATGTTTTAAAGGAGACTGGCTTAATAATTTATTAACTGCTACATTTCCTTTGGGCTTTATCTGTGTGATGCTGTTGAGTCACTGAGATGTGTAAATAATAGAAGTTAACAGAAGCACATTTTTTAAGAAAGCCAAAGCTTTTAAGCTTCTTTTTTTCCTTTTTTTTCTTCCTTTTTTTTTTTTCTCCAAGGAATCCTCTGAGAATTTGTTGTTGGTTTTTCTTTTGTAACCAGGTAAAAAGTTCCATATTTTAGTTTTGGGCTGAAACATGTTTTGAGCTTGTTAACATCATGCCCTCCTCAAAATGATGATATTTAATAGTGTAATGACATGGTATTTTACTGTTTATACACATTTTAAGCTACTGATATTTTTTCAACTTACTACCAATATCAGTCTTCGGTAATGTCTATCTCAGCTTGTAGTGTGTGCATGTATCAGTTCTTTCCCTTCAAATTCATGACACATATTCCTGTCCATTACCTGTGCCTTTGTAATATGTTAGTATAGGTTTTTGAAAGTTTTAAAGTCTCCCAAAGGCCAGCTGCTCCACAAATCTAGAAGAAGATGATGAAGAAACTGTAATACTTCTTCAGCATTTCTTGGCTAAGAGAAATAAAACTCTGCCTTCTGGTTCCCTGAATAAATAAGTAAAAAGTGCCTAGAAATGTTGCATTTTGATACTTGCTTCTTTAATCCCTTCTCTCCACTTCTGGAAAATCAAAGCATAATGCAGTCATAATACACGTGCATACAGATTTATATCTATTTCAATATCAGTCCGTATCTTTTGTTCCATATTTAAGATTTATGACACAGAATTACAGAATATTTAATATTACTGTTTTCAGTAGTAGTACTTTCACAAGCTGGAGTAGTGCAGTAGTGAATTTGGATCTTTGCAATATTTATTGGTCAGATATAAAACCAGTATAGTGCTGTATTTTAAATAAACTGAATATATTTGTTTAGATAGGTAACATAAAGACCCCCCCAAAACTAGAGGCATGAGGGCCTGCCTTTAAATAGAGTTTCATGTCATTCTTTAGCCATATGTTTAAAAGAAAGAATTACCAGCTAGAAAGTTTTAATACGTTCAGTGCCTTCTCTCTTCTCTTCTATGAGGACTCCACTTAAACTTCATGGAGGCACCAATAGGTATTGGGAAGCAAGGTGAAAATTCTTCTGCAGAAGAAGAGAAGTAAATGGGATTTTTTTAGGTTTGTGAAAATCAGTTGAAGAATATCGGCATATGTGGTAAATAGTGTGGTAGAATAAAATGCTAGAAGTAAATCCTGATATGACTGAGTTTTCCAACTCCAGCTGGTGCACTCTCTTGCTCTGTGTCCCTACGTTTGGGGACAACGCTGTGCAGATTTTCACATGCTATGATACTGCTTTTATTTCTGTGAAATCACCAATGCTTCCTGATTAAAAAAAGCTGAGATAATGATTATGGGGCACTTGCAGACTTTATGCTGGTTTGAGAATCAGGATATGATAGCGTGAATTATTTTTCATCTGTTCAGCAGCATTAAGGCTCCGTGGAGGCTGAGAGCATTATGAAAGCTTTTCATATCTGAAAAATAGTAGACCAAACCTGATAAGTATCAGCATTGAACAGAACTGGTTCCTCTCGTAAAGAATGATACATCCTTTTCTGTAGGTGAAGCAAGTGAACAAGTCCTGCCGCTGAGACGTGCTCAGGATTCCCCTGAATAGGCTTGAGTTCTCTGGTGGTTTGCTGTGTAGCTCCAGTGTGAAAAGGGGCTCTGTGGAAATGACTGTTTCTGACTCAACTGCTGGGAGCTTTACATGTGCCTACGGTTCAGATTAGTAATGGAAGTGCTGATTTATAAATCCTTTGGTCTTGCAAAGTTAACACAGCTTTGGATTACTGAAATGTGTGTTGGTCTGTCCTGGTCTTGCTTATAAATTAACAAAATTAGGTAGCTTTAAGTAAGTATTTAAACTCCTTTCTTCATTGCCTTCCTGAAGGTGTTCTCAGTGGTGTTGCACTGAGCAGCTGAGACAGAATTCACCAGAAAGACCAGATCTGATTTAGATCCAGGAGGAATTTGTAGCAGTGGCAGATTTAAGAGAATTTATTCTTTGTAAAAGCAACAAATCCAGCATTGAAATTAATGAAGAGCAATTAATAAAGAGTTTAAATATGCATCTTCAAAACAAAATAATTTACCTTTTTTTTTTTTTTTTTTTTTAAACTCACATTAAATCTCTTTGGATTTCCACAGTTTCCAAAATCATAATTGGCTTTACAAACACCCAGATGAAAAAACAAAACTGTAAAAGAGATCATTACTCATTAATGTATTTGTTCTTTGTGTTCAAAACTTCAAAAACGTTTTTTCTTTGTGAATGAAGTTTACAAGCCAGCATTTTTAAAACAGACTTTTAACACTGTCAGAACAAACATCACTTCAGAGGAGATTTCCTCTCAAGCACATGTCTCATACTATCTACCCCCAAAGCCAAATAGAAACTTGGTAATGCAGTTAAAGAACTTAGCGAACTTGAAGTCATTTTTAACTTGAGGCAAATTTTTGATTTGAGCCTCATAAAGAAAGCAACAGTTACTATTTTTTTCTTATTTGAATTAAATAAATACTTTTAATACATATTAAAATGGAAAACTGTGCATGTACAGTAGAGAGTGAACAGCAGAGAAGCTGCTGGCTGATCACAGATTAGCTTGCCCAGGTAATTCGTGGACAGACAAAAAAAGATGGAAATAGTGAAGGACTGCTCCCAAATGTAGATACATTCCAGGGAGGGGAAAACCACCATAAAAAAGGACAGTACTTTACTTTGACTGAAGTAGCTTTGCTTCTTTAAAAGTACTATCTTAATAAACAGAAAGTATATATGATGTGTATTTTTTAAGTGTTGTGAAACAATCTCACCTTATTCAGTAGAAGACTTTCATTAATTTAGTAGACTTTAGATAATTTTCCTATCCTGATTTTGCTTAAGTGAGCCCTTTAGAGAGCTGATATTATGGAAAAAGTTATAGAAATAGAATATACATTTCTTTAAGAAACTAGTTTTTTCTCCAGTTTGTTGTATCACCTACAGATTAGTATGAATAGCAAAGCACTTGTGCACTCATTAAAAATTAGCTTTAACTAGCTGGTATGTTATGCCTGGATATGTCTACATATACCACTCTCATTGTCTCTTGTGGCAGTGATCAGTATACACTGAATAACATAATTCGGTCCCTTCGTATTTATGTTGCAGTAACACAATACTGTAAACCAAAGAAGTTGTTTTGTCATTTTAAATAACATTCCGTTTTGACTTATGCATGCTTAATTCTGTTCATTTCTGATCCATTGATCTGTAACTGGGCAGAAATAAAATACACTCATGAAAAAGAAATAGAGTTTTCATCTTAATCAGTCAAGTGCAGCCACCTCTGGACCACTCGGCTTACCTATTCTACTACCACATCAGTTTTAGTCAGATAAAAATTTTAATTAGTTCAGTGCACAGGAATTACTGTGAGAGAAAAAATAGAATTGTAAGATTACAAATATAGAAGCACTGATTAAGATACATTTTTTGTGAGTTTTAGAAATTATTTCAGTTAATCTACAAAGAGAGGGTGGAATATCTGCAGTAAAGTCCAAACGCTAGACTTTTTATGGCTAGTTTAATGTTAAGAGATCTTAGAATATTTCCTTGATGAGACTGCTTGGAATTTGTCTTACACATGCTAATAAATACTACTGACACCTTATAAATAAAGAGCAATAGTCTCAGTCAAGAAAAGTGTTGTCCCTAAGTAGGGATGCTAATTTACAAAGTCCAGTGATATAACACGTAATAAATGGACAGAAAATTGTCCTTGAAGTCAAGCATGGCTGTGTTTTCTCTTGGGATTTGGGAGATTTACTCTTAGCAGGTAAATCGGTCAGGATATTCATTGTTAACTGTTTTCTGTGTCTCTCCCACCACGCTGTCTTGCACTGTTTGCTAGTTTATGAGTCTAGCTAGCACTACCAAATCAATCTTAGCAAATACCTTCCAAAATTCTTTGGTTGTGACAGAGGGCATGAGCAAAAGATTTGGGTGGTCTCTGAGGTCTTAATGGCCCTCAGCTCCATCAGTCTTGGTATCACTATGTGCTTACTGTATTGATTTCTTTCTTTTGCAAGGAAACAAATATATTTATTTTGAAAAATAAATTGTAAAATAATCTTGTAGCAAGTCTTAAAAGTGCATCAATCTGATGAGTTTCTTGGGCTGACCAGATTTTCAGAGTATTTAATTTGCATTTTGTTGATTAGCAAAAGCTTTATTTCTAGTCACCTTGCCACTGTTGTTTAGAAATGTGTTTTTGAAAATTGAATTGATTTTTTATTAAGAAGACTTTACTTTCAGCTACAGATAAGCCAGATTGACACAGAATATTCTTAAAGCATATGCAGCAAATTGTCTGAATTGCTAAGCTGTCTTCTCAGGTACTTTGCTAATGTGGCATTGATCAGTCTACAGATCCTGAACTGTAAAGAAGTGATAGGAGTATTGGCCACAGGATGCACTGTGAGCCAGAAAGATAAATTGTTTGGGTTGTCTTTTTGCAAGTTTAAGGTCACAATTCATTCATCTTGTTACTTTTCTGTATCCCTTTAGTGGCTTCAATTGCAGGATTAAATATTGAATGGTGGCAGATCATTCAATATATGGCTCTTCTGCTTTGGCGTTAGAAGGCTGTTCATGCTTAAAATGGAACATTGTGCACACAGAATGCCAAAGGTAGTCGTGCCAATGATCTATTCTGTAAGATTAATCCCACAACAACATTATCAGGCAATTCTTAACACATCGATTTATTCCTGATATGACATTTCTGAAACAAATGGATAAATGCTTGGCATATACTCAGCATCCTAGGAGGGAGAATGTGGAATTGAACCCTCTACAGAAAAGATCCATATTTAAAATTAACCCCTTAAAAGCTTCGTCAGGAAAATTTTTAGACTTAAATTCATGGCCACTCATGCAAAGCTGGTCTGTAAGAAACAAGAATGGGGTAAGACAGGATTCTTCCCCAGAGACCAGATCACAGTCTGCAGATTTGCCACTTGTATTACTGTACACCTTGTGTACAGTAATAGTTGTGTCATTATACTTTTCAAGTAGAGAAATGCTTCATGTTTCATGTTTTAGTGCCTCTGGCTTCCCTCAGAAAGGCTCCTCTCTGCCCCCCTGCAGGGCTCTGCTCTGAATCCCCCAGAGAGGTGCAAGATCCCTTGCAGACCTTTGCCACACAGCTCTCCTCTTACAGTTGATGAGCAAGGGCAGGCTTTGCAAGGCTTTTCTTTAGTTTTCTGCACTGGTGAAAGGAGCAAGAGAATTCCGCCTCCAGTGACAGTCACCTGTACAAACGGCATAAACACCTTGTGTGCTTTCAAAGAATATTACATATGGAATGTGAAAAGCAGTACAGCTGTTGAAGGTAGGTGCATTTGCAGGTTTTCCAGCTAGCATTATGACTCTAGTACAAACCAGCTAAAGAGTTCTATTGATTCTAGCTTTAAAGCTCTTTTCTATAAGGTTTCAAAGTTGGCATTGTATTTTGTATGTTAATGTGGTTTTTTTGTAAAATCTGTCTGCAAGTTGAGAGAGCCCCTGGATTTCAAAAGCACATGATAACTTCAGCAAGTGAGAAGTCTCTTCAGAGGTGAAAATGTAGTTTTGCTTTTTCAAATTATATCTAATGGTTAAATACGTTACATATGAGTTTGGACAAAAGTGAGATCCAGTTTCAGTCCTGCATCTGACTTGTAGACACTCTGTAATTGGGTGGAATCAAAAGCCTCAGGTTAGGTGCCTGCACTTCCTAGCAGTGTATCAATATACTGCCTGCACAGATGTCTTACACTGATACTCACAAAAGGCTGAGCCATCAGCATCGCTCATGTAGCCAAGAAGGTGCTGCAGAAGTAATATCCAGGAAGGAACTCGTGCCCGGGGCTGTAAGGTGACACCTGAACATTTACATTCATAATAAAGGACTTTTTCCTTTGGATCTGAGTGCTCCAAGCATATCTACGCTTCCTTGCAAAATTAGAAGGAAGTGCCTTCTGATTTTGTCCTTTATCATTCCTCAAAAATGACCACAGGTTATTGACACATAGATACATATGTCTAATACATGTATGTATTAAGACCCTCTCTTTCCAAAATTATTTGAACCCCAGTATCTCATTTCACACAGAACTTTTGAGACTCCTGGAGTGTCAGTACTTCTGGCACTCATCCAGGTATGATATGGATATAGAGGAGTCTGCTACAAGTGCCACATGTGACTAAAAGTTTTTTAGGCAAGAAAGAACAGTTTTAATAAAGAAGGCTGGCCAAGACCTGCCCAAAGATGTCCAGTGTGGTAGTCAGCCAGAGCACATTTCTTGGAAGTCAAGAGTTATATTTTTTAAACACTTTTATAATCAAATCCTCACAAAGAACCATTTTAGTAAGTGGTATATACCATGTAAATGGTATAAGAAGGATCCTGTCGTTCACTTGTTCATGATTCAGTCTGTGTGTGTCAAAAGTGAAGCACACCCCTGGTGCACTTTTCAAAACATAAGTTTGCCTCATTAAATGCATGAGCTCAGTGACATTAGCTGACTAGAGATGTTAGGAAAAAATGGTTTCTGAGGTTTATTCAACCATCAATTTGGGTTGTGGTCTTAAGTACAAAAAACATCTGTTGTCCTGTTTTTTGCTAGCCTTCTGTTGTAATTTGGAGTCAAATAATTTTTCTCATGGATTTCATGTAAATAATAGCCAATGTTTACTTAACTGTTCTTTTTGTTTTTCCTCCGTTTGTGCTGAGGAAAAGTTTGACAGACACTTCTTTTGTCCACTGAGTGAAAGAGGAGGTGACAATGTCCTCCAATCCTTTGTGGAATTGAGAAATCTAGAAATATGAGAATTTCAAAATAAATTTGCTTCTTTTTCTCTTTCTGCTCAACCTAGCAGGTGTGCCAGTGTCTTTTCTCTTGTCCTATAGTGACAAACATCCACTAGGCCAGTTTGGGTTCTTAGATGAGTGGTTTTTACTGTGTTGAATTTATATAAATATCAAGATGCATGAATTCTGCTTGTCTGTCTGCCAAATTTTCATCTGGATATGGTTAATAGAATCTATAGCTACTGTTCATATGCTAATGTCTGCAAATATTCAGGCTAGCTAACAAGACTATTGCATGTTTCTGTTGTACGCAGCACTTTTTACAGTTTGTTTTAACCTGGTAATTTGTTTATTCCTAGTGCAAGTATAATGAAAAGCTTATTAAGCAATGATTTTTACTGGAAAATAGTGCGTATGAAATGCTCTACAGCTGACCATATGTATGTTTGAAAATGTAACCTCTCTGTGAATAGTTGTCTGAGTTATGAAAAACTGGCATCCTGATTCCTCTGAGTTTGGTGACAAGTAAGTGATTATATTCAAAGATTTGTTACAAGAATCACAAATAGTATTGACCATAGAATTAAAAAGATACATATATTATTTGGACATATTTTTCTTTAGCCAAAATCCTTGCTTGTACCAAAGGGATATTTTAATTAATTTGGCTGCTGTTCACATCATAATACCATCAAAGTCAAAACGAAATATGACCAAAAGGTCCATTTTGTGCATCAAGAGTCTGATCCAGTATTTGTGCTGTAGAGTCGTTTTTCGTACTATCCACCTATCATCATGCAAGATTCTTTTTGATCTCGGAGAGAATTAGACATTAGAATTACCTGCAGTAATGTAGTACTTCGGTAATTCTAAAGCAAAATTTCTCCTTGGTTTGAAATACTTTTTTTGGAATATCTTCTGTTACAATTACATTCCATATGAGGACGTTCTTAGATAGTTACATGTGCTCCCTAAGTGCCTGCTTACCTCTAACATAGATTGCAGATAAATGGCTGCATAGGTGTCATGGTGTAGACACCACAAATTTTAATGAAATTTTATTTTTTTAAATTGGTATAAATGTTTCTCCTGGGCTTGAAGATGAAATAGCAAAGATGAGAAAAACAGCATGTTGCATTCTTAAATCTACAGGATGATAAAATCACCAATTACTTGAAAAGTTGGCTGAAATGGTTTTCCTTATTTTAAAAAAATAAATGTTGATTTTTCTGCTTATAAAGAGATTTAATATGCTCATTTCCTTTTTCTAGATTTTTTTTTTTGGTACTGTAAAATTAATAACTTCATTATCACATACTCCCTGGCCTTATATTTTGTTCTTTCATTTTTGCCTGTTAGATTGGCATAAAATTCAAGGTGCAATTTTGGAGGTGAAAAGCATCACTGGCCTGGAGATTCTGACTTCTGATATATGTCAATATGTGAACCAGCAGTCCTCTGTTGATAAGCAAAATATGTGACCCATGACGGGCAGCTTGCTGTGTAGGTGGAGCAAAATATTACAGCCAGAGCATGCAGGCTTCTGCTCCACTGGACTTGGAAAAGATTAGTAAAATATTCTCCCAGCTTGAAGGGCTTTACTTTGGGGTTTTCTTTCCCCATGATGGATAATAGATAAACTCATATGCAAGTTTATTACAAGATTCCTTTGAGACCCCTAGCTTTTTGTGAATGGAAAGGTCATTTATAAATGTTCAACCTCATTGTGTTTTATTATTTTTCCCATAGGACATGATCAGTTTGTTTTCTGTAAGAGACTGCAATCACATTTTACAACCACACAGATTTATTGTTGTACATATTACTTGTGTTCAATAACTGAAGACTCTGTAATGAAAAATACTTTTGATTTCAGTCCATGGAGATCTCTTTTATTCATACATTACAATCTTCAAACCAGAACACAGACTTTAACAAGGCCAGGAGCCTTCAATTCTAAGTTATTGATGCATGGTCAATCTTTGCCTAGACTGTGGTTTTCTGTAATGCTAAAAACTTCCGTACAGTTTTCTCTGAAACATCTGATATTTCTTTGTCACAGTGGCCTTGAGGTCCGCTATTGGTAGATCTCTATTTGAACCATGGGGTGATCATACTGATGCTTGGTTTGGTCACTTAGTTATATTTAATATTTGTATTTGCTGAGTCTTACTCCTTTGGTCATAACACATCTTTTTGTCATGATGTCTCGTTTGTTGTCATCTATTTTGAAAACACTAATGTTAAGTAGAAAAATCTTTACCCAGAGAAAGTCCAGGACTTGAACATGTGAGGCTGCAAGCTGAATTCATTATTGCAACGTAAAATGTCAGTTAGTAAATTTGAGAGTTAAAGCTATAAAAACAGCTCTGTGATCTGGTAGAGAGATTCAGCATCAGGCACTGAAATCCTTCAAGCATTTTTCCTCTGGTTTAAAGCTCTCAAGGCAACTTGGATTTTTTTTTTAGTAAGGCTTGATAGCAAACTGTATTTGCTTTATCACTATTTCCAGAACCCCCATTCCCCGTCTCTCACCAGGAGAGACACCATTTCCAACTGCAAAGCTCTTGATCAGCATTTAAAGGAGCATCACTAAACTTCTGATCATATTAGTATTTAAGTGGTACATAGGTAGGACTAGTAATATACTTTACCAGAAGCATCAAATTGGTGTTTTGACTATTTATGAATTGCACCATACAAGTGCATTCAGCCTGCACAAGACCATATTTTTGGAAACTGTTTGACACAATCTATTGGCCAAAGAGAAGTGTGTCTGCTGTTTTCACAGTGGAGTCTGACATTTCACAAGGTAGTACAGTGGTTCCTTGTTCATTTGTTAGTGTTCTAAGACAAGTGGATTTATTACCCTGAAGGGAGAGCATTATGGGCCCGTAGTATGTTAAATAGGTTCAGAAACATCACCTTATCATGTACAAAATCTAGTAGCTCTTTTCCCTGAGAGATGTCTCCAATTTTTGTGTCAAAATTTTGTAAATACTGGGGGTAGATGAGGTTCTTGTAAGTACTCACGAAAGATTATTTTGATAAGACATTCTGAAGCTAAATGATTTTGAGGCATAGCTTTCGGATAGTATTGGCAATGAGAGTACACTGAGATCAAGGCAACTGTCAGCTGGCAAAGAAAATCGTGTTATTCAAGAAACTGTCACAAGTGACAGTATTTGATAGAGACAAAATGAGCTGTTTCCCTTCCTTCTATGCATTTTCCATAGTTTTTTGTCATCTAGAAATAGACTAGTTTATGTTTCCCTTCAAAGGCCTGAACTCCACCTTGCACACAGACACGTGCCCATACTGGTTTTTTCCTAGTAAGTATCTTGAGTAGAGAGGAGATGTAACAGCCTTTTTGCAGAGTCTAGAGAGTAACTGTCCATATTCCTCTGAAAATAACATGGTGCACTTTCTGAATAAGGATAGCTGGCATTCATGAGAAGGTGCAGAATAAAATTTATGTATACATACATGTATTGTATGTCTGTTTGAAGAAATCCATGATTCCTCTAGTTTGCAGTTCATGTCTCCTGTCTTGTTACAGCCCTCAGCTGTCAATATGGGCAGGTATACAGTGGGTTATTATACTGCAAATGTGTAAGTTTGTTGTTCTCTCTGGTATTTTTTCATGTTGTTGCACAGAGATGAATATGGGAGCAAAAGAGAAATTACATTGTGTGTCACAGCTTAGTTTGCACATTAGTTACCATCAGATTTCTTCCCCTTTTTTCCTCTCTCTTTCCCTTCCTGCATACTAGTGAAATTCAAGTTTGTTGTCTGGGGAGTTTGGTGGGGAAGTGAAGTTTACCATGGAACAACTTTACATATGAACCAGACTGGATGTTTGTGAAAGTTGAGGCATGTAGTGACCACGTAAACTCTGTCCAAAGCTGGTTCACTGCTTTCTGTGTTGTGTTCATCAGTGCGCTGTAATAAGACAGTGTTAGGCAGGGTTCCTCCTTAACACTCCCTCACACTAGGTTAAGATCTGTTTTAGCTCTGGTTTTACAATTCTCTTTTCTGAAAGTCAAGTTGTAATAAAACCAGCCAAGGCTTTCTCACGTAGCTCAGCTGCTTCTACAATGTACCCCTCAGGACTGCTGATTCCACTCGGCAGTCTGTGGTTTTCAATTACTGGCCACAGATGACTTTTAAGAGACCTGGCAAAGCTAACCGAGAAAATTGAGCCTGGCAAGATTAAATTTGCTGCATAGGAATCTTCATCTTCACAGGAAAATTCTTTAAGGCTCTGTGAAGAAAAAAAAGAAAAAAATAATTTGAAAGGCTGAAAACTACACACACCTCCTCTAAAAGTGACTTTTATATCATGACAGTTCAAAAAAATCATCTGGTCTCTAGCCACCAGAATATACCAGCCTTTGGAAGGTGGAAGAAGAGATTCTTTAGTATGTTGTTAGAGTTACACTTATCACAGTTACGTAGGTTTCTTCATTCTATATGAATTCATGTCAGCTGAATTCATATTCACTAGATGTTAGCTTGTTATAAAATTGAGTAGCACATTGGTGCATCTGACGTCTTAAGGTGAGACATTTTGTATCTGAAACATGCTTTGTCTCCCTTGCCCTTTCCCAGTTAAGGGTTTCTCACTCTTAAAATGATAAATACAAGAACTATGCTTTTATCTCAAAACATTTGTATAGCTATTGTGCATGTGGTATCACATTTATGGAGTGTATCCTTCGGATGCTTCTAAACCAGTGGCATGAACAGATTTTACATTTTTCTATTTGCTGTTTACACAGTTTGTCTCTGAGCTACTATTACAAAATACAAGAATTTTGACAGCAAGGGTGCAGGAAGTGCAGCTTGCAGCTTATAGCAGAGTTGTAGTATTTTGCCCTAACAGTCTAGAAAATTACATTCCCAGAAATCAGCAAGTGTAGTCAGAATGCAATTTGCCTACCTATAGAAAGCTCTGCAGTTGTTTTCTTCAACAGCTGGCAGACTGCAGGCCTGAATCATTATGTCCTCTTCCCTTTCTTTGTCCCTTGGGCCTGACCTGCCTTGCTTGGAAAGCCTCACTCGGTAACACCTGGGGCTTGTACCTGCTTATGCACTGGTTCCACCAGAATTAGTCACCAAAGACTCTGGTCTACCATACTGCTGATTATTCTGGAGTATGTGGAATTTAACTGGGGGAACTACAAATTGAACTTAGGATACCCTCAGACACACCTGCCTATAACTCCTGAAATATCTGAAGTGGTCACTGCAGACTCTATAAAGTACCAAGAGAGACATCTGTGAAGTCCTGGACCATGATCCAAATAGCAGACCCCTTCACAGCAGTTTAAATACAGGTTGTTGTAAATTTAAAATCAGGTTGTATAGAATTACATTTAAAATGTTTTTCCTAAGCTGTGTGAATACAATCTTTATTAAAGTTAAGTGAAATGTGATTTGATATAAAAGAACTATAGGTTTTCTTTTAAATCATGTTCAACTATTAGGAACAGTAGATGCTTATATGTCATATAAAATAGTATCTTTATTCCCCCTTCAGTTAGTGTCCTAACTAATTGGCTTTTTGTACATTCATATTACTGTACTTGAAGTTTAATATTTAAACTGTTTACCATGCTAATCGATTAGTAGAAAACCAGACCCTGCTACAGGTTTTTATCATGTAATTTCATAGACCTTTCTGCACCTAGTTAATCTTTTTCTCTTGTGAATGCTGTCAAATTGTCTATATTTGAAGAACTTGTAGTTCATTAAAGGCACAGATTTCCAGTGAAGATCTGTATTGGTTAGATCTCTTTACTGGTTGATAATTCCAGCAATTTTATTTTTATGTGGTGTAGTCCTCTAGTCCGTCAGGGCAGAAGATGTATGAACTAGGGCATAAGGTGAAGATTCTTTGTTGCTCTTCTAGAAATTAAGGTCTCCAAACTCCAGGTTTTGTATATTTGTTAGCTGTGACATAGCTGATGATTTGCTGTAACCCATTAACGAACCTCAGGAGAGTTGGACGCTAACTGCTGTGTTAGAAACCCTCCACCTCCAGCCTCATCAAACTCCGTGGTGAACCCAGCCTGCCAGAAAAGTTATGGACCCGAGGCAGGTATAAGTCTGAACATCATCAAGTATTTAAGGCAGTGTAATTCCCTCATTAGCACCAGCACGCCAAGGGTTGTTTTAGGTGGATATAAGCACTGCGATATCTGGTGATCCTTGCTCAGAGAAGCTTCTTCCTGTTGGCAGCACAGATCCTGATTCAAAGAGAGAGTGGAGATATATATGGGATTGGGCCAAGAAATTGTATTTTGGGTGGATTGGTTTTCCTCGGTGCTCCTAGGGAAGCTGTGGCATGAAGGCATATTGTGTCCACACAAGAGAAATTATGTGAGTGGATGCCCGTGTGGGGACTTGGAGGAACCTGTGGGAGTGCTGTGGGCTTGGGAAGCAAGAGATCAGACTAATGCGACATGGGGCAGGGAAGCAAGGGTCGTACATGAAGTAAGAACAATATGTACAGTGGAATGGCAGAAGTAGGGCTTTCTTCCCCTTTAAAATGCTTTGTGCTTTTGAAAAACGAGGGTACTGGGCTTGAGCTAACATGGTATTCCTTTCTCCTTTTCTAATTCAACTTTCTGACCCCCTGGAACAGCAGAAAAAAACACCTCTAGTGAGTTGTTTGATTGTTTGGTGTTTTTGACAGATGAGACAAGAAGTCAGGAAAAATACGTTTTAATGTTTTGATTTCAAATTTAGCAATTTAATTGGCCAGACTTACTTTTAAAACTGAGAAGAATTGCTGTTTCACAACTTGGTACCATTATTCCTTTCCAATTATTATAAGGCTCGAATTCCAGGCCTAAACTTAGCAAACTGTTCTTTACAAGAGCTCATCATATTTTTCAGGCAGCAAGTCGATGTGGAAGCATTTATGTGACTTCCTCCTCCAGAATCCCATTATATCTGTCTTCGGCCGTAGATTTGCTCTGTTAATATGTCATAGACAGAACAAGCAGGCTAGCAATCAGAAGGTTAAAGGTGACTTGGTGAAGTGGAACTACATAAGCCAGACTTAATGCAAAAAGACAAAGAAAAGCAGGAAAGAGATGAAGGAGAGAGAACAGTAACAGCTTTTTTCTATGATCAGTTAAGTGCGGGTGAGGATAAGCCTGCACGTTCCCCACCTTTTTTGGTCCAATTTACCCTGTTTCAGCATACCTGAAACATACCTATTCCAGCATGGGTTATTTTGCTAAGTTTCTATCTAAGATTAAACATTTCCTTAAGTTTCTGATTTGTGTCTTCTTCGCTATATTATTTGTGAAAGTAAATGAAGTTAAGGTAGCAGTGGTTCAGAGAAAGCCGTGCAAAGACAGAGCGTGTTTTACAGGGCTCAGGTAGCTTGTGCAGAGCCCGGCTGATGGATCTGTGTGTTGCACAGGAACGCTGCAGTCAGGCCACTTTGGGTGCAGAAGTCTGCCCGCATTAGCCAGGAGCTTCACCCAGACTAATAGACCTTGTCAAGAGGTACGGCACATTGCTAACATGCTTTGATGTTTTGCAGCTCAGAGGTACTTGCATACTTGCCAGGTCAGGTATTTCAGCATCTGTATGAAGACATCCATCCTTAGACGTGTATGGCTTGAAAGATGTTTATATAATAAATGGAAGGAAGGCATGTCCTCATTTTACGAAACAGTAGCACATTCTCGAAAGTAAGTTTTTGTTAGGCACTTTTGTTGTTAAACCTGGTCTGGTTTTGAAAACAAAGAGTAATCAAGAAATTCAAGAATAAAGATGCGAGTTTCATATTCTTATTTTATTATAATTACCCTAGTTACTTGCATATTGGTTATATAGTAATTATTGTTAATGTCCCACTGATTTTACTGAGAAATGAGGTTTGGTCTCCATGTAGGAATTTAATAAAACTCAGCCTATTAATACTCAGAGAGAATGAAAAATACCCTTGCCCTTTTTTCATGTGATAGAATATTATTAAATTAGCACCCATGTAACTAGTGTCTATAATATTTTTCAGTCATTAAAATCATTACTAGTGATGAATGCATTGTGAAAAAGCATTGTAAAACAATCTGGAGCCTTTCAACGAATTTCTTTCATGCCATTTCATTCAATTTAAACCAGTTTGACATTGTCCAAATTAACAAGTTACTCTTTTCTATTCACCACCTTCTGGTGGCAACCCTTAAATCAGCGTCTCATCCAGAAGCATGAAAGACCTCATTAAATCTAATTTTGTGTGAGTTAACAGATCTCCAAATTAACCCTTCTTTAAAAATAAAATATAGTAAGATAGTAAAGGTCAGCCTTTTTGTACAACAAAGTTTGCTGACCACAGAGATTTTCAAGCCTGATGGCACATTTGACTGCATGGTTGTCTCATCATTTTGGCAGTGACCTGTTTGATGCCAGTGAGGAATGCTAAGACTGTGTCTGAAATGTGTTAACATGTACATTTTATATTATTTTAAAGTAGGAAGTGAGAGGTGAAAGAGGAAATGTCTTTATTTTCTCAGCAGTAGTAAATCATTGATGTCAAGTGACTATTGCCAACAGTTTGTGGGGAGAATTGCTCATCTCTCCACTCACTTGCCAACTCTTTGAAATGCAATACCATCTTTCATTCTACATTTGATTTATTGTGTTGCAATTCTCTTCATTTCACTAATAGGTAAATACAAGTAAATGTATTTTGACACAGTAGTTGTAGAAGGGCTACATAAGAAAGCCATGCCTTACTTGAACGTGGACTGTTAACAGTTTAAGGAAGCAAAAAAAGAGCCCATATATGCTGATAGGCCTAATAATATTCAGGTATGTCTGAACATGAAGGGAAAATTTATTTTAAGCACATTACTTTTTGTGCGTAGGGTATAGAAGCTAATGTACTTACAACAGAAATCACAAATATAATTCACCTACATTATACATAAAAGACAAATGACAAACATTTCCGAAATTGCAAATAGGAATGTCTATAAATAAAAACACTTCAGTAACATCAAATAAAGGTAGAAGAAGAAACAACAATAAACCATTAAGAAGAAAAATGAGTATGCTAAGAATATAAATAGCATTTTAGTAGCAACATTATTACAACAATATCTATACTTCTTAGTTTGTGTGTGTCTTATAGAGAACTAGAATTTGATTATAAAATATGTCAAGTGACAATGCAGAGAGCCAATACTTTTTGTAAGGTGCGTGACTATTTATTTATTACATTAGTTAAAAGTACTGTTTCAGTGAACAAACTTCATTTTTTCCTGTCATTTTTATTTTAGTTTACAGAATTTAAATAATAAACAATGTGTTTGCATTGAAAGAGTCTGTTGTATGGCCAAGCTGGGTTTTTCCACCTTTTTGTCACTTCCTAATAGAATATGTTAGCATTAGTTTAAGTATTTGGGGTTGTTTCCAAAATCATGTTCAGTGTTGAACTTGATCAAGTATCTATGACATAAAATCACACCGGGGGACAATATGACTCTCTAAGAACCTACGTATAATATCCAATAGGAAGAAAAGAACTACGTATTATCATGGGGACTGGATGTTCTGTATGGCTTATGCGGACGGTACTGAACTGACTCAGACATTCAGAAAAAATCATAGATGTCTAAGATATTGATGCAGTAAATTCTTTATTAAACGTATATTGATGGCAAAAAAAGAAGAAAAAAAATCACAGTTAGTGTTGGCTTAGATGAGTGAACAGATTATGACTCTTACATAGAGGAGAATGAAAACCAGGAAATATTCTCTGTGTGAAAGACTGTACTGTAAAATCTCTCTTGGTAAATGAAAAACACACTTTACAAGCTCAAAATAATATCAAATCCAAAACTAAAATGATTCTTTCGCATTTGTATTGAAAACTGCCTTAGATAGGAAACAAAAAGCCCTGTTAAATAAATCACTTTGAGAGGATGTGTATTGAAAAACAGCTGAAGGAAAGCATAATTTGATGATAATTAGTATGCATCAGCTAAGAAATTCAGAACACTGAAGAAGCAGAAGGAAAAATTAGGGAGAAAGCCATGACCACAAAGTTTGGTGGGGTTTTTTTCTTTTTTTTTTCTTCTTTTCCTTTAATGGGGCAGATGTTTGGCTTTTTGTTGTGGCTGTTAAAATGAAATTGAATGAATCCCAACACTGTTAACCAAATCTAGACAAAACCAGAAGAATTACCCAGAGTAAGGCAGAAAATGCTGAGGTATTCAGCATTTAGATGGAGGGAAAAGTGGCAAATGTTAGATCATATGATAAAATATTTACTTTTTCCATGGAAATACTAAATTGCAGCTATTAGTACTGGATGTTTTCAAGTGCTCAAGACAGATAATTTCATTCAGGAGTGCAAAAATATGTAGTGAAACAATAGGTAGACATAAAGCAGAGGAGTTGACTGCAAACACTGATGCCAATTTATAGTAAAGTTCCATTAAGAATATTAAAAGAGCTGTCTCAAAGGCTCTTGCAGTTGTTAATGTTGACTTCTACACAGTTGTCTAACACTGGCAAACTTTTAAAGAAATGAAAGTAAGACAGTACTGTTTCTCGTGCTTTATAAATACTGACTATTTATAATTCTGCAAGGCTGACTTTTTTTCTAGCAAGGTAAGTGACTAAATGATGTAGAAATCATTCATGTAAATTTTAACGTTAGCATTTTACATTCAGTGGCATTTTAGCATCAAGACTGATTAACCACTGAAACAGTCTCTGTGGTTTTATGAAAGATTTCCAACTGTCACAAATTTTAATCATTATCTTTTCTGCTAAAACACAGGTAAACCAGCAGTGTAACTGGTGGTAGCTCTCTGGCCAATGTTCTCCGTGCTTGCAGCGGGATCTTTGAGTCTGGTGTCCGTTTGTAGCATGCAAGACCATGAACCTGCCAAGGTTTATGCCATGTTACAATTGAATTCTTTATTTAAAAATCTTTATGAAGAAAGATACTAGGAAACTTTTTCTAAAATGTCTGTTTTATTTCCAGGAGCTGTCTGTAGGCTGTTCTTTTAGGGCCACAGTTAGAATAATTGATACAGAACCTTTTGAGGTGGTAGGGAATGTGATACTTCAGACCATCTGCAAAATGGTGGCCTTATAGGAAAAATGAAATTAATAAAAGGAGCACTAGGTACTCACTATATTAATCTTTTTTTCTCTCTCTATGATCTTCTTTCTTTAACCCATAATAGAGCTCTAACCTTTAAATGTTCTCTGAGTTTAACAATTTTTCATGATACAACTGTCTCAGGATTGTTTTAGTTCCGTATAAATTTTTTTTTTATTCACTGTTGGGTTATGGTTTTTTGGAGTTATTTATGGGATTTAACTCCTTTGCCAGACAAGAGTTAATTGATCATAATTTGAATAATTACCAAATTATTCCAGTTGAATAAATGAATACAACCCCATTAGAAACAACTCTTAGCATCACTGGTTTTTTCCAACAAATAGCTATTTGATGTTACTTTTCTGTACCCCTTCTCTCAATAAAGTATAAACATACCAAGTCTCTGATTCAAAAGATTAAAAAAAAAAAGCTGAATGGCATATTGATGTTTCCTTGATCTGTTGATGTAACAATTTTCCCTCCACAATATCCAATCCAATATCCATATGCATTGAAAGGGGACGATTCCATCCCACTTGACTCCAGACAAAGGCAGGGGCCACTTCTTTTGCAGACTTAGCACTTAATTGCACAGACACAGAGGTTGTCAGTTCCCTGGATGATCCAGGAGTGATGGTCGATGGCAGTGGAGGCTGTGCTGGTGCTGCCTTGATCCTGAGTCTTGCTATGCGGTGGCTGTTACTTCTTTGTACTGGGACAGGCTTTCATCCAAATTCTTAATGATGTAGCTGAGGCCATTGAGCCAGCAGAGTATTATTCCCTGATCCTCTCCCCACCCCCTCTACCCCCAAATTCTTTGGATAGTTTCCCAAAGATTTAGTGGCTTGAACTTGCTCCCTGCAGAGTCAGACAAACAGCACGGTTGACAAAACACAGGAGGCAGGTTTTGGAGATGGACGTAACTGCAGCAGCACTAAATATTTTAATGTCAACTTTAATGGAACTGTATCCTAACCCTGAAAGGAATTACTTTACATCACCAGCCAGCTGAACCAACTCATCCTGCAGCTGCACAGGCTGATCTAACAAAAGGGATGGGAGGGAGGCAGGCAAGCCTGGGACCTCCCCTTTTGGCATCTTTGGACTGGCATAACTGTAATACAAAAATGCTTAAGGTTTACTGAAGACTTGGAAGTGTCTGATTTAGTTTTACATAATCTAATTTGTGCTTGCATGTACTTTCTCATTGCACCTTGTATTTACATGACAAAATCAGTTGTGAAGCAGAGAAAGGAGGAACTTAACTAAAAACCAAAATTTAAAAGTTCAAATAGGACTTGCCATAATTAATTAACCAGTCAAAATATAAATTCAAGTGTAAATTCATTTTGGATCCTGATAGTGTCCCCACGACCCCTGTACTCCATTTTCTAGTACACAAAGCTCATTCTGCATTGGTACCTTCTTACTTGACCTCCCATTCCTAGGGAAATGCACAAGGCATAGCAGGAATTCACTGTCTGTTCACTTGTTTGTTCCACCTTTATTATCCCAGGCTTCAAAACCTGGGTCTCAAGTTAGAGAGAACCATTTTGGTCTGGTGCTTGGATCAAGCAGGAAAGGGTCCTTGAACAGGAGGGAGCAGGGCTATTATGTCTGATGCAAATTCCTCCTGAGAGTGTCATTGCCTCTTTCCTTTACTAATTCTCTTTTGTGTCTGTTTAGCCGTGATTCCGCTATTTCAGGACGACACCTTTCTTCCCACAAGCTTTTTTAGCACTGCTGATGTCCAAGTAGGCTCCCAGCTGAGTGGGCTTGCTGTCAAACAATCCAGATATTCCCACATGTGTGAGCAATGCATGGGACTTCACAGGCTTTGTTCACTGAAATGTGCAGGAGTTGATCTGTTTTGGGTAAATCTGATGGTGTCAGGAAAGATCCAAGGAAAAGCATCTCATTCTGTTTCCTTGTTTATTCTGGGTGCAGTTATAATTTTCAAGCCGTGGGAAGAGTGACTGACTTCAGCCTAGTCTACCTCACAAGCCTTTTCTGGTTTAAAGTATCTTTTTGACCAGGTTTTTCTGGTTTTTCTTTTTTTAATAAAAGAAAGGAACCTTTTATTAGGGAAGGTGAAGAAAATAAAATTGTTGGAAATTAGGGTTTTAACTTCCTATCAAGCCTTTAATACTTAGCTTGTAATACTTAAATTTGTAGCTTTCCAGATTACTTCTTCCCTGTCCTGGCAGATACTGGAACACCCATTTTAGAGGTGAGATAGTCATCAGTGAGTATGTTAGTCATCCCATATATATTGATGAATTATGAGTCAATGCTGCGTCATCTAAAAGCAGCCATAGGATTTGTGAGATTAATAAAAGTTGCTTTGTTTCCTTCATTTTTTATCAAAAGTTTGAGTAAAGAGGGAGGACATGGTGGTAATCGTACTTTCAGCCTCAGGTTTAGAAATTAATGATCGATATTATGTTAAAATAAGAAGGTTACTTTACAACTGAGAACAAAGAGCGTATCAAATTAAAAATAAACTTGTTCTCCTGTAAGCTCTGTTCAAACAAATTTACTGGTGGCTTTGTGAAGCTTGCTGGCATGTGCACCGAGTCCTGTACCTAAAAGATAATAGCCACTTACCCTCTCAAGTCCTACTGAAGAAATAATGTTAAAATTATTTCTTCTCTGCTAGTTTTGTCAAGCCACAATAATTACCTATATTTCACCTGACAGCATTCTTTCTTTTTCCCTAAGTTTTTACACCATGACAGGTTTTATAGTTAGAAAACTCAATGCTCTAACTCTGTGTTTTTGAGAATAAATGTTTTCATTTATCTTAAGTCTGAAATTCAAAATTAATAGAAACAAAATCAGTAACTTCAAAATTAGTAATACAAAATGTGATTCAGTGAGTGATGAATTTTTGTCTCCAGTCCATAACAAAGTAACAAATTCATAAAGGCACTGCTGCAAATATAACCTCTCCTCTTATGTTTTCAAACTTAAATATTGTTCCTTTCCACATTTCATTTTCTGCGAAAATGTTAAAGCGATGTATAGTCATTATTTATAGAACTGTTAATATCACTGGTGTAAGGGTTTCACACTGGTAAGACCCTGCCAGTTGGTTCAGGCCCTTACAGAGGCTTTGGGTGAACTTGGATTCTCCTTATCTTCTCATAGAGCATCTAGGAAGGAATACGGAAATCTGAGCTCATCCTCCGGGTTAGGCAGTCAACTCCAGTGGCATATCCAACAGAACTGCATCATCTAGCTATTTTCTCTGGATCCCATATTCACCTGCCTCTGCCTGAGACCTGAGCCACTATACCACAGAAGTGTTTCTGCCCTTCCTCTGAGCTTATATGGCCCTATCATGCACATTTTTCATGTAAAAGGACTTTTCTGCTGGTTCTAAATTGCATCAACAGATTTCCCATGATAGAAAGGGATGATGTAATTCACTGAGGAAAGGAATTGCAACAGTCTGAAAGCAAGCAGAGTTCCATTTTTACTTGGTTAAGTAAGGGTACTCCTGGGCTCTGGAAATAAATATATATTTTTCTATGTGTATATATATATACATTTAGGTGTCTATTTGTAGCTAAATGAAACTTATAAAGAGCAGTAGTGTTGGCAGCTATACACATTTGGCTATGAGCTTTCCAAGTAGCGTGAAGTAAAAATTCTCAAATGGTGTGCACCTGTATGTGCCTGTAAACTAGTAGAGCTGAGATAATTTATGCTGCCTGTCACTTAGCTGTTTTTATCAGTTAATCATGCTTTTTTCTTTACATATGTCATTCTATATGGTCTTTTTTCCCCCTGTTTCCCATATTATTCACTGGAAATGTAGATTTAACCCATTAAAGAAGAGTAATTTAATTTCTTTATAGAGAGAAATAAAATGAACATGTACATTATTACAGTCCATATGCTCCATTAAAATTAAACTTTTCACTGGCAATTCAGCACAACACAAGGAAAGAGGTGTAGATGAATCTAGGACATCCTGTAAGTTTATCTGCATGTAGGCTACTGGTTCACAACTAGATTTATTTTGCTTTATTTTCCAGTTCTAGCCACAAATACAGTAGCTTTGTTAATGCACCATATCTTTTTAAAAAACCCAAACCCTTCCAAATCAGTTTTCGTTTCTCAGATCACTTGAGCACCACATGAATGTGTAAAAGAAAGTATGTTGGTAAACATATAAAGAATATTGATATCAGTATGACTGAACTCTTTATCTTCTTTTTCTTTCTTTTGCATGTATGGTATTTTGTTTGTCAAGACACTTGAAGAAATGCTAATTTGAGAATGAGAAGCAATGATTCAGGATGCAGGGCCGTGTCTCAAGCAGAGATTATTTGAAATAATTTCCATCAAGGGAGATCCTACCTCTTAGCTTTTTTTTTTCTTTTTTAACATCCAGACAGAAGTAGCTTGGACCCATTGACTCTTGTTCTTTCACCATGCACCCTTATGAAGAGAGTACCTCCATCCTCCCTTTAAACTCTTTTTAGGTACAGAGGGACTATTATTAGGTCCCTATGAGTCTTCTCTTCCCTATATTGCCCAAATCCCTTCTTGAAACTTCTCTTCATGTGGCAAGTTCTCCAATATTTAAATCATTCTGGTGGCTCTTCACCAGGCTTTCTCCAGTTTGAACTGGAGGGACCAAATTGTTGATATTTGTCTACAATCATGACCTTGAAAATCTTTGAAGAGAGCAATGTATATGAATTTGTGAAAGCTGTCATTTTAGTGCTGCACTCTGTGTGTTATCATATACATGGTTTAAACTTGTGTTTTATGTAGTCTCGTAAAAGAGATTGTATTCATTTTGTCTAAAGACGTCTATGTTTTGTTGCAATGTTTAGTAGCATTAAAGCATTTCAGTTATATATGTCCATACTTTTGTACTTTATATGATACGAATATTAGGGTCTGGAGGAGTGGAACACATAGATGGTCCTTTTTTTTTTTTAATACAAAATTAAAGGGAAAAAAATATTCATTTGCTCTTTTATTGTTTCCCACAATGCAAAACTGCTTTTGTACCAAAAAGTGCTGAACAGTGAGTGGTAGCTTTAAATAATCAACACATAATTGAATGTATTTTGAGGCACGAACCCAGCATCAGTAGGGTTGTGTACTGGAGTTGAACTGCAATCCCAGAAGGAATAGAAAAGATGTTTTTCAAGAAAATCCAACAATCAGAATTGTGCTATTGTCTTAAGACAATGACTGACGGCATTTGTATTTTTTTATATATCCTAAACTCTGATGTTCTCTGACTCACATTAACCTCTTTCACAAGGATCACAAATCTTCAGAGGATCTCCCATATCTATGTAATTTACTCTCTGTCAAACACATAAAACAAGTCTCAGTAATACTTTCTGTAAGGGGAGGGAAGGAAATCTGTGTCATGGCTGGCCCTGGCAGTTTGACTGTCCAGGTGAGACAGATTTGAAAATCCATGTTTCAACACTCATAACCAGTTAGACTGACTCTTGGTTAAATGCATTAGCTCATAGAGTCTGGTTTTGTGGGGTTAGTTTCAGCTTTTTTTTTTGAGCGGGGGTGGACTTACCCTGTCACAAGATTATTAATAGTTATGTTTTTAGATTAGATTAAATAATCAGAGTAAGATTAATTGTTTCATTTTATCTCCCTTTTAAAAATAAAATCAGCAGAAATCCTGGGCAGCAAAATATTGTTGCTCTTATTTCTTTCTTGTTATTGTGCCAGGCTTCACTTTGCAGCATATCCTACTTCAGTTATAGTTCTAGCTCTCCCCTATATCTTCTTCATATTTCTTGGTTTGTAATGCAGATCTCTGCTTCTGAGTACTTAGTTTTTAACTTCCGTGTTCTTACATGATGTTAGAAATATTTCTGTATGATGACCAATGGTGCAGGTAGGCATATTTTATCTATCTTCTTGCCTATTAGCTTATTTTTGTCCTTTTTGCTATACAAGAACATGTCTATCTTTGCCTTAAAATGTAATTATTTTAACAATATGTTCATGCATGGTTTTGAATCTCACTCTGTTGGCATTACAGAGTAGAATTCGACAGCTGGGTAAGTCCTATTTAAGAGCATATTTTGCTAAGAACTACTTCCTGCAAAGAAAAACAGAAAATATATAAAGTTTCATTTAAACCGAAAAACTGGAAAAGAACACCACCAGCTTACTTAAACTTCCTTTCCAATACACAATAAAAACCTAGGAAAAATCATTTGGGATTACACCCATAGCTTCATTCCGGACGGCTGCATTTTTCTTTGCATTTTCTCTGTATTAGGAGGAAACCTGTGTTTAGATTATGACTAGTTTTGGTAGCGGAGTGAGATGTAGAGTCTCCCAGCACTGTGAGGAGCCAGGTTAACTGCCTCTGTCAGCATGTCTGACCTGTGTAGAATCCAGCCTTTAATCTCAGCCCTACTTACACCACTTGGTTGCAGTATCACAGACCAATTACAGCAACATCCAGGCTTATCAGCAATCTTGGCAGAACAACGGCCAGAGCTATTCACTTACCCTCAATGTTTCAGTAGCTTAAATTTGAGAGTTCTGAAAACAACCTCACTGCTGCTGCTGTTAATGTAGCAGGGCTGGGGACAAATGTAATTTTAGTGTCTGATGCTGTTACTCTGGCATCTTTCACAAGCAGGAATTTTATTATATAGAAATTTAATCTTTCTGCCGTATCTTAAAGGGTGGTTGAGTAGAACACAATGCTTCCTAAAGAAGAAAAATAAAAATTGTTGTTAGAAGAGACTTAGGGCAAAGACTCCTAAAAGTTGTTAAGTCTGAGAGGACAGACTTCTGAAAGCCAGTGCACAGTGCCTAAGTCTTGTATTGAAAAGTTTTGGCTGAAAGACTGGCATATATAGATAATATGGTCTCAGAAATTTTGCCAAGGAAACTGCAGTCAGAAATGTAGGAAACTGTCCAAGATTAGGCCTCAGACATGCTGCATTCATTACCAGCAGCTGTGCATATATGAAGTGTTTCTTTATACCACAGAACCCAAACTACTGTGGCCTGTCACTGTCATTTTTATAGCAATTTGCTGACTTTTTAAGGAACAGGAAAACATTTAGCTAAAACAGAAGTGGAAATGACTGACAGAAGATCATTTAAGGGAATTTTAATGGCTACTGAGTGTGTACCTTAGAACTATGCTGAAAGGCACATATATTTAAGACTTTATGTAATAAAACTCACTAAGAAAACAAAATTACGCTAATAGTAGTTTAATGTTTATTTTAAGTCACAGATGCACACCTTAAGAGATCCCTTAAAAAGCCAGAAAGGTGAATGTGATATAACAGTGGTACTATTATTTTTAGCATTAGGATTTACAGTTGCTGACATTTTCTTTTAAGATAAATTCAAATATGCCTCCATTAGGGGGAGTTACACATTC
Organism: Platysteira castanea; assembly: GCA_013397175.1. Classification (NCBI taxonomy): domain Eukaryota; kingdom Metazoa; phylum Chordata; class Aves; order Passeriformes; genus Platysteira; species Platysteira castanea. Next base: position 307,630 of record VYXC01001806.1, on the reverse strand, counting down.
ATCACTAAATGCTTCAGATTTTCAGACACTGTTTTGTACAATAGATTTTCTCTTGGATAGTTTTGTTAACTTTTAAAATACTCTATTGCTACCACTACCCCATCTTCCTCTGTAGTGGGACATGTTTTTAACTTGTTTAATCAGCATGCAAAAATTTGCAGCAAAGCAGAAGGTACAACTTCATCAATTTCTGAATGTTTCAGGGGGAAAAAAGCTATTAGAAAAGTAAAAATATCTCTATTAATTGGAGAATCTTCCAGAATGAAATACAGATGATAGGATTTAGAAAACCTGAAGCAAAATTCTCTCTCTCAAGCAGTTTTTCCTTTGCCCATCTTTTTTTTTTTTTCCCATCTGTGAAACGGCTTCTGCCTCAGGGTAGTTCAGGAAATCTATCAGTGTCGGGTGTGTTTACTTTAGTACAGGAGGGTTTTAAACAGCAGTGTGACCCTTGTGCTGGATGTTAGTATGAGTGTTTGCAAAAACAGGCAAAGAATACCTATGGACTTCAGTTGATAAGTTCTTGTGGCAGGCTTTAGAGTGGAATAGTTTTAGATGAGGTATTGAAATCATGTAGTTACATGCCTAAGCACTCTCCTTCTAGCTGTCCTGTGGACAGCAACGTGGATAGCAACAAATCTGTTTCCTTTATACTGAGAACTGAAAACCACAACCAGTTGGATTCTTTCTGGAATATGTCCACTGTGCATTTCCCCTACAATCCCAGCAAGTGCCACTGTGCCTCTGCATAGCCCTTGGAGTATTTTTTACAGTGTCTGTGGTCCAGCTGCAGGAAGCACTGGCTCCTGGGAAATTTCAGAAGAATTTCTGAGAGGCCGCATAAGTAGAAAAAGGGATTTCCAACATGAGGATTCTGGTATACCACATTTGAGAGCCTGTCTCAAAATGACTTCCAGTATCCGTGCTCTGCTGTTCAGCACAGAGCTCTACTGCAGACATTCTGTATCACCCCCGCAAAGTTATTGCCAAGGTAGGTGGACAAGTTGAGAAAGGGCAGTTCAAGGGAGGGATGAACTCATGGCAGCAGTTCCTGAAGTTCGTTTTTCAACAATCACTGTCTTTGCCTAGATAAATGACTGAGTTGTGTATGTATATATCACCCCCGCTGCAGAAAAAAGTATTTGGGTCTCTGGGTGGTGGACACAGAGATGTGAGAGCAACGTATCTACAGAAAGTGAATTGAGACATTAAATGTGGACTAGAGGTCTTTCTTGTCATAAAATTAACATTTTTTGCTAGATTTTCCATCCAATTTTAATAATAGGCTGTTTTCCATACTTTTCTACTCTTATGACCTCACCAGCCAAATAGTAAGCAAATGCAGTGAGATCAGTATTTGAACTCTGAGGAAGCACAAGCATCCCCAGCAAGCTGGAAGGAGGGAAGAGTAATTCCAAAGTAAGGGAACATCCAGATTCTTGAGAAAGGGCTGACAATGCTTCCTGCAGTATAACAGATAGCAGGGAGAAGCACAGGAAATTTGAGTGCATGTGGGGAAATACTTCTGGAAACACTGCTGTAGAAAGAAATGTGAACACACTGAGACACTGGTTATGCTGTATCTGCCTGGTTACCAATACTAAGGATAGGTTTTATAAGTTCACTTATCTTCAGGACTTTTGCAATTAAAGTTGCATTTTTTACTGAATATTGCGCTTATCTTTGAATCCTTCTCCAGCAGACTTGGCTCTGATCTTCTCAGATTTTTGGCCTCGAAATTGATTCAGTCACATTGGCATTATCAATGCTATATGCAGCTCCAGTACAGAAAAACATGTAGTTTTTCATTTAGGGTTACACTTTGCATGCTTTGCTCTTAAGTGTCAGCATCTGGTGGGTGGGAAAAGCGGGGAAGGGAGAGGGAGGGGGTGTCTTTCCTGTGACTTGCACTGATTCATCAGGAGTCTAAAAACCTGTCATGCCATTATCTTTTGTATTCCTCTCTATATACATACTATATTTAGTTTCTTGATTTTCTTTGAGAAATACCTTTTAGGCTGAATATTCTACCGCTTGTTCATGTTTTAAGGGCTCTTGTATGAGAGAATTCAGCTGGACTTTGAGTTACTTCTCTTGGCAAATTACACCAAGGCTCGCAAATCTGGCAGTGCTTGTGGGAAGGTCTTTAGTGAAATGCAGTTAGTGAAATCATTTAGATGATGGAATTAGGAAATGATAGTGATAAAGTTGGCTGCTGTGAAAATAGTAACTGACTGACAGAGCCAAACTATGATTTCTGAAGCTGTTTAACACACACATGGATCCATGGCAGTCTGACATCTATGCAGAGGCATGCCAAGGAAATAAATACGAGGAAGAAAGTGGGAAGAAAAACTTTGGGACTATTGCATTTGATAATTTCTATGTAATATACTGTGTTCTGGAAACCTGTGCAACAGTTAGCCTTGCTTGAAGAAAGTCAAGCCTAAGTGCTGCTTGTAAGACCTGTGGTACAGCCTCATGCACTGTGTGTCAGCACAAAATAAGAAGTAAAAAATATTTTATTTTCCTTTCCTCCCTGTTAAGTAAATGATAACTTAAAATTCTTGGAAGTGTCTACACCCTGTTTCTGAATATGCAACACCTGCTGGTATAGAGTAAAGTTATTTCACTAGCAGTTTGGCATGTTGGCAAATATTAGATGTGTTGGGTTGAATGTAGAAAATGATCACCTTCTCTCTAAGACAATCAATATCCAACAAATCACTTCAAGGTGTGCCATAAATGCAATTCTAGATGCCCTGCAGCACTTCGTCTTGTGCCTAACAACCCACGTATCACCAGGCATTCATCCTCTACCTGAATGTATACCACGGGAAGGTTTGTTTATGTACACGGTTCTGAGTGGACTCAAAGCGTATATAAACCCTATTCTTATGCCTTATGAAAACCTCTTTTTTTTCCTCCAAGGAAATGTAATAAGGGGTCTACTTAACAGCAGCCCAAAGTGGGTTTTTTATATATATAAAACCAATTTAATATTTTGGAAAGTACTAATTTTATTTTACATGTATGATTCGTATAGCCATTTTGTATATAGACCACTTGCAGGGATATGGCTCACACCAGGTGTCAGAGGAGTGTGAAGTAATTTTTATGCCACCTTTCCAAGGCAATAAATGTCATATAAGCATACAGAAGTGCAGATAGAGTACTTTTAGATGAACATTCTCAAACTGTATGTAAGAAATCTGTTTGACAGACTTACCCAAAGGAGGACACTTTTTTCTGATCTTGCCAAACCAGCAACTGTGTAAAAAGAAAATTTGCTCTGGTGGGTTTTTTGCCCAGAGAGTTATGATGTAAAGGGAGCGAGGAGAAACTGTAATTAGGAGAACATAAATGGTTACTTTCTACTGAGCAAAAAAGACATTTCTAAATGACATAATTTTAGAAATTGCTAAATGACATAGCAAGTTTTCAGTCATCTTTCCCATAATAGAAAGACAAAATAGAAGATGGACAGCAGCAGCTGAACCCACAGTCCCAGCCACATAGTTTGTGTCATGATCAGTATAATGCTTATTCCAAGAAATATGTGAAAAATTTTTTTTTGTAAGAATCACACGGATATTGATTTTGTGTGTGTGCGCCGCTGTTTTTAAAATATCTTTCTAAAGATACAATTTCAGAGAAGTACCTTGAACCTTTTTTTCTTTTTCTTTTTTTTCGTTTTCTTCATATGAACAGAATGCGAGTTAAAATTTTCTAGAGGTATGAAATTTCAGATTTATCATTAAGAATAGAGTGTTTTTTCTTAAAACTTATTCTCTTATACTGATAGGATTGCCCTGCTGGTGGTCTTTACCAGTTCTAAGAGATTCACAATAGGGTAGTTTGTTCACAGAAGCCAATTCTTTTTGACAGACCTCAATACAAAACTATTTTACTCTAAATGGATTGTTTCAAACAGCCTATACATACCTTGTTTGTTAAGAGATGTCCTGTATCTCATGAGTTTACATACCAAATTGATCTCTTTTTTCTTACAGTTACATTTTTATGACATTTTCATTTGCAGTAAATATCTTCCTCTTTTTCTTTCTGAAAAAAGTGTAAATTTTTAATTTAAAAAAATAATCCAGCAATCCAGAGGGATTTAGAGCTGTGGACCCAAGTATTAAATGTGAATCAAAACTTAGTCAGTTGGAAGCTGCTTATTATGAAGATTAGACACACAGTCTCCAGTTCAGAGCATTAGCTGTGGAAGCAACTGCTTCTTTGCCTTCTTTTACAGATGAGAGCAGGTTACTGAGAAAAATGGGAAAATTGTGATAAATTGAGGGAGGAATGGATGCAACTCTGTGTGTAGGATCTTTCCTTTCAGGGTCCTGATGATGTGTTGAAGTGAGTCTCTCAAACACAAACAGGTTTCAGATTCATAGTTCAGTTTAAAGAGAGATATAAGGTTCAGATTACAGTTGGATTTTTCTTTCTTTAGTGAAGGGCTTAAACTTTTTCCTTAACTACTACTGCCTTACTACTACTGCCTTTTCCTCAAGAATTAGGTAAAATGACCTGAAAACATTAGAGCATTATTTTTTTATCACTTCATCTCAATACTGTTATTCATATAGCAGTTCTTCTAAAACAAATAGAACTAACCTTTTTTTTTTTTTGAGGGGGGGATATTTCTTTCAAAGGGATCATTGATATGTTATCTAATACCCCAGAACTTTCATGAAAATGTCTTTCTCCTCCTCCTCACTTAGCTGTACTGTAAGATAAGGAAAGCATGTATGCTTTGTGTTCCCAATAATTGTATTAATAATTCAAAGCACATGTGCCCTTTTTCTCTACTGGCTGACTGGTACTGTAGATATTTGAACATAGAAATATATCAATAAAAAAGTACCTAAGAACTCTATAAGTACTATGAAAAGCATCATGACTAATAATTATGTCTTTGATACTTCAGATTTTGGAGATCAAGGTATTCCATCTTTAAATTTGTATTTTCCCATACCTTTATATATGACCAATTAGTGTAGAGTAGGATGACTCTAATCAGGGCAGTGTACTGTTAGGGAGCAAAATTCTAGGTATTGATAAACAAAAGTATTTTGTGTTTTTTACTTGGCCTTGCACTGCATTGAGCTTGCTGGGAAACTTGTCAAGGAACAGAGGAACATTATTTACTTCAATATATGAATCTACAGCACTCAAAAATCACAGTACAAATGTACACTGGGTAGTTCTGGGTTGCTTCTTAGGAAAAAAAACCCCCACGTTACCCACTTACATTCATGTAAGTTAATTAGTAAGAAATGTGTCATAATTTAATCCTTTTTTTTGAAAGGACTATATTTTTGCTGTAACTCTTGCCCTACCCCAGTTACATCTACTTGCTTACATTTTCCACTTGTATTTTTAGGGAAATACTGATCTGAAACTGCAAAATTCTTAATACAGTCTGTGAAGGGTTTATAAAAATAGTTACACTTTACCTATGTAAATGAAAAGGAAAAAAGTTTATTGTTTTCAGATTTGAACATAAAAAGGAAAAAGGTTTATTATTTTCAGATTTGAACACTGAATCTGTGAGCTCATTATGCTCTTGGTCTGTTCTCATTTAAATCAGCATCATTACTTCATGAAAAATGGCTCATCTTAATCCTCACTTGTGAGAAAAACTAGTCAATGTAGCATACTATTTAAATGCTTAAGAACTACAAGATGTTCTCCATTAAATACATTTGGGCACATGTGCTTTCTCATGGGAACACATTATACTGCTAATCCTGTTGATATCAGATAGTATTCCTAAGACTTTAATTTCTAGACACGAATTTGCCATTTTTTTAAAAATACATTTCCAGCAGGAAGTGGAAAGCTATATTATAACTATTTTGCTTGATCAAGTCTGTTTTGTAAAACAGACATGAGAATATATGTTGCTGTTATAAATGATACCTTATCTGACAAACATCCTGCACATAGGCAATGTTTAAACTTCATAACTTAATACCCTGCTTTTTTGTAGGGTTGTAAGAAAAACAGGTTTCCAAAGTGATACACTGTGCAATTTCGGCTTCAAAGCGGGTACTCCATTTTTACTTCTTTGTACTACAGACAACCCTATCTCTTTAAAGTATACCTAACATCTCAGTAGAAGTGGTTGTACTAATTAACTATTTATGATAGGATGTCTTAACAGGGCACTTAGGCTACTACTGTTCAAATAGGTGAATGAGTATTTGGCTAAAAAGGTGTTTGTTCCCTTTTAATAAAAGTCAGTGATCATCATGAATGTTGATAAATAGCCGAAATGATTATTTTGACGAGGAGAAGAAAGGCTCAGTGATTAGGGTAGGCCCCAGGAGATGATCTGAGGTGTCATGTTTTCCCTCTCCTGTGATACTACTTCTGTGGTATTGACAAGTCAGCTTTGTGCCTTCATTTGCCATGTAAAAAACAGGCACAAGAAAGTTTTCTGCTTTGACATGATGGCAGTCAGAGAAGGTAACAGTAAGGACTGAAGTGCTGTGGGCTGCAAGGAGCACAACTACTTGTACCTGGGCCACTCTGGTCTAATGACTACCCGGAGTCACCTCCAGTGGAACCTCTTAAGTCCTTTCCAGGCATCAGCTTTGAGTTATGGAATTATTAATGTGCCAGTTGTCTGTGATAATACCTATCTTTATCAGAGAGTGAATATGTTTGTTACTACCTTTAAATTCCTGAATATCTGACAAAATTCAAATGCAAATATCAAAATTAATCATTGTGACTAAGCTGCAGTAGGCCTGCCTCCTCAGACAAATGCAAACCAGCCAGTTTAAAAGCTGAAACACAGCCCTGCCTCCAGAAACTAACCACATCCACAATTCTCCTGTTTTCCTGCACTCTGGAAAAATATGAACTATGCAACATGCTATGAAGGCCATAAAATTTGAGCTCTTCTGGATCAGGGAAGAGGAATCAGTTCCAAAAGCTTTTGAGTTCCCACAAAGAACATCCTGTTGGCAGTTCCTCACCCTTTTATACCAGCAAGGCCCCTAGCTCACTTGTTTTCACGGATCTAAATTGTGGCAATATGACAGAGAGAGTGTGAGAGTGAAAGAGAAATTCTTTCACATAAGTCAAGGCCAGCTGTGTAGTACCTTTCAATTCTTTAAAAAAAAGGTAAGTTTTTAGGTGACCCTGGCAGTGACCTGAAAAGGCCACCATGACTTGAGTTCAGCAGGGGATGTGTGTGTGTTGCCCATGAAATGCAGCTTACAGAAAGGAGAGTAAAAGTAACTACAGGAGTGATAAATGTACCTGCAGATAGCTGCATGGATTAACATGGCTCTAATTTATTCCACATTAAGAAAAAGGTCTATAATGAGTTATTAATAAAGAAAGACTAAAGATGGGTTCAAATTCAATGGTTAATGCTCTGCATAATTTACTGCAATAATCCTTCTGACCAAATAATTTTTTTTAAGTCCTTTTCCCTTTGTCTATGAATGAAGCACATACACTATTCTTCCCCCCAGCCCCTGCACCTACCCCCAAGATTTTGTTTGATGTTTCTGTCTACTGTTTGGCCATGAGCTGTGTTGGCATAAAGTGCGATAGCTGTGCTGGAGTTTGCTTCAACCCCCATTTGTCTACTCCATAGAAATATTTTCCTAAGCAAACATTTATGTTTGAGATGTCTTTAGTGTTGCACCTAATAGATTTCATAAATCATTTGTGCTGGCATTAATGGGACAGTGGAATCTCAGCACAGGGGGCATCCTAGCAAAGGAAAATTCCATCGCAGCTGGCTCAAAACAGAGAGAAGGGGATGTGCTGCAGTGACATCCAGGTCCTAGTTTTTGATAGGGTGCAATCTTCATTTACTGAATGTACAGTGAACCCATATTTTTAAAAAAAGTGGTACAGAATGTATAGCTGCTGATCGTTTTCTTTGAAAATAGGGATTATCTAAGTATGTCTTCCCCTCCACAGCATCTGGCTCTTGGAGGACCCAATATCCTGCTTCCTTCACAGGTTCGCGACAGTCTTCTGTAAAGGGGGTGCAATTACAGGTGTTATCTGAGGGCAGAAATTCAAATGTGCTTTAAAGCTCTGCACGAGCTGACTCCAGGCATCCAGTTCCCCTTCCTCCTCCTTCTACGATCTGCAAGGATATATTCCTGAATTAATTAATTACTTAGTAGATTTTTCAGTGGCAGACAGTGCTTATCTATAGGTACTCCATTCAAGCAGTTTGGAAAATCATATTTCTGTGATCTAATACCCCATTTATTGCAACTAGACCTCGTGGAAGAGATGCTGAGAATATGAATGTTACTGTGGAATTGCTAGAAACTTACTTCCTTAAACTGACTATATTAGTTCATTATTTCATCTCCTAGCTCTTTCTTGGCTGGTCTTGTAGCTCTCACTGATAGGAGTCTGTCCAGAATCTGAACTGCAAAAGCTTCCCATATTTATCAAACCGCTCCCAAACCTGAGCAGAGTTTGTCAGTGGTGACTATATTAAAGTTTCTCCTGTGTACTAAGCCAAAGCACACGTAGTCTGTTGCACTTCTGACCTGAAGTACTTCTAGTACTGGTGCTGTTACTTTGGAATTTTTTCAGGATTTTTCCCCACTGCCAGCCATGACTGCCTTCATCAGGACCTGGCTACTCAGACCGTTATTGTCTCCAGTTCCACAGAATTCTACTATTTCAATCTGTATAGTCTTTTTTTTCTCTAGGAAGTTGCAAATGAGCACTAATTGTGTGAGCTTTTTGAATATTATTAAATTTCTTATGAATAATACATCTGAAATAAGTATTTTTATTGCAGCCTTCTACATAACCGTGTCAAAAACATATTCTGGAATGGGATTATTTTCCCTGGAAGTATTGTATAACCATTAACAATATCTTGATTTGATTTTTGGCAAAATGTGGCTTCTGGGCAGCTGCTGTGATGACTTGGCCTGTGTCAGCAATGGGTCTTACAATAGGGTGAGAGAGAGTTAAGTTAGTTGTTTTTAGCAGAGGTCCAAGGTGAAAAGAAAACCATAATAGAAGTTTTGTAGAAATTCCTACATATCACTGTATTTTCTAAGCCAGCTCAGAAGGGTCTTTGTGTAGTGATGTTAAGAATGAAGTTGGGAGAGATCATTCCCACAGACGTTTTAAAAGAGTTCCATGTTCCAAAAGGAAATAGTTTAAAAAAAAAAAAATTAAAAATCTGGTTCTTTTGCTAAAGATAGGCTTTTCTATTTTGAATGAGTACATCGGTATCTGCGTATTTTGTAGGCATCTAGTTCTTCCTGCTCTCTACAGTATTTCAGAAATTAATAGTGAGTCATGTGAATGCTATATTTTGTATCTCTTATTTGATAGCTTTATCTGACTATGATGCATCCAGTCAGATCAAGCTGCAACTCCAAAGGCTTCGTGAGCAGAGGACTTGATCACAGATTTCCGAGTTTTTTGAATTAAGCAGAATGTATTATATTCCTGCCTCTATAGGCACGAAGAAAAACTGTCTCCTACGGCGGTAAATGGAGGGGGAGGTGTTTCTGTTTCAATTAAAGCCCAGGTGGTGCGTGATGAGGGGGCCGCTGTCACATCTGCGCGCTCACAGCTGCGCTCTGGTCCCGGCCCGGCCCGTCTGCTCAGCCGCGCTGCTCCTCGGGCACCGGCCGCGGCCAGACGGGAGCCCGCCCCCCGCAAACCCTGACCGCAGCTGCTTTCCCTCAGTGCCTCCCGGCTGCGGCGGCTTGCGCGGGAGGGAGCAGGCAGGTACTTTGCGCTGATATACCAACTACCTTGTGCGGCAGGGAGTTACCTTGTGTCTCGGGAAATACCCGCTTTGCGGTGGATGCCCGCAGCGTCCGCGGCCCCGCGCTGCCCGCGAGCCGTACGAACAGCGCGGCGGCAGCGGCTCCGCGCTCTCCGAGAAAGCTCCTTCTGCCTTTCACCGGAGCTACGGGCCGTACGCGCTTGCGGCCGCTCCGCGAAGCCGCCGCCGCCGCAGCTCCGA
>VYXC01001806.1:124984-297397 GCA_013397175.1 Platysteira castanea | reverse complement strand
CCGAGGTGGGCGCGGGGCGGGGCGCGGGCCGGGGCCGGGGGCGGCGCCGCCGCCTCATTCCGCGGCTCGGGCAGCGCTGCAAGGAGCCGCGGGCGGCCCGCACTGCCTGCCCTGCGAGCCGAGCGTGCCTAAGCCGGGAGGTACCGCTCGCGTCCTGTGTCTGGCCGTGCTGCTGAAAGAGCCCGACCCCGGTGTCTGGCTGGGATGCGGTAGGAGAGATTCGCGAAATCGGAGATGTAAGAAATGAGAAGTTTTTGCATAATTTGCGTTTGAGGTATCGCATCTCGCTGCGGAGTGAAGCCTTCGAGCTCCCTCGCCCGACTCTGTTACGCTCGCGTAACGGGAAGAGTATAAAGTGCTTCTGATTATCGTGCTTCCGAGGGGCTGCGATACCTGCTGCACTGGGGGGGATGTGGAAGAGATTGTGCTCGTTCAAAAGTCTAGAAAGAAAAATGTAACTTTTCAGCAGTGCAAATTATGCAAATAAAAGTATGGGGGGAAAATCAGCCCAGATTTATTTCTAAAGAATTGGAAAATCTTTCATTTAAAGCTTAGTATAATCTTTGACATTTATGTGGGCACCTGAAAAAAAAAAAAAAAACAGCCCTAAAGCAGAGCTTTGGTATGGGAGTACAGTGCTGCTGCGAGCAAACACATTTCTGTCTGCTTCTCATTTAAAGTGCCAGCTCCTTCTTTTTTGTATACCTAATACACGATATGCATGGAATATACAGCTGTGTCACAAAGTCATTCTGTATTCTTAAAGCTTAATTTAATCAAATTCATTGCCTAAAGATGGTGTAGTTGAAGATTTGATCCTTTTTCACTGAAGTGGAAATACTTTCAGTAATTGAAAGCAGATTCATGTCTGGAGTTGTAGAAGCCAAGGTTTTCTTTTTTAAAATAAACCTTTTGTTCTTCAGCTTTAAATATTTCAGTGAGCCATCCGGAGACCTCTGTTAATTGCTAGAGTAGACTTTAAGGAAGGATTGAGGAAAAAAAAACCTGAGAAAGGTATGTCAGCAATTAAATTTACTTAAAATAATAATGTCTGTGTTCCAGTGCATGAACATACCATTGCAGCTTTCGTGCACAGTACATGTTAGTTTCCTTGTTCATCCACGTGAATCTGAATTTGAACTACCCATCTGTCTGTGGAGTGTTTTATTTTAAACTATCATTGCTTATTTTCACCTTATTTAGCCCATTTGTCATTTTTAAAACAGTGTATTAAACAAAACAATCTGAACTTTTAAGATTTGGGGAAATACTGATCTGCTCCAGTAAACAAACCTGACACTTAGTAGTGATAGCTGCCCTTTGTTAACTCGTGTCTGTTTTCTGGCTGATCCTGTGGAAAGCTTTCAAAATCCTTGCCTTCCAATATTTTAGCAATGGGGAAAGAAACTTTGGATGTGAACTACCAAACTCCCAGACAAAGACTGAGCTACTCTGGAGCTGTTTGTTAGCAGCTTTGAAGGTAGAGAACAATGGAGGGAGAGGAAGGGAAGTACCTTCTCTCCCCTAAGATCTCTGATCCACAGAGTAAATTCACTGAAAATGTATAGACAAGTTACTGAAGATGGCAAGAGTCCTCTCTCCGTTGGAAAGTGTGTTAATTTCTTAATAAGACACAAGGATCTAATTGCTTGATGTTAAGTATAGCCTATCATTAAGATAAAAATTTGTAATTTGCATAATGGCACTAAATAGGCCGGGTTTATTCCCATGAACTTCTAGGTGGTGTGCACACAGCTGGTGTGTAGTGCACTTTTCCTGCTTTCAGCAGGTAAATCTTCTAATGTATCCTCAGTAAGTTCAGACGGAAGTATTTGTGTAAAATCCAGGAAGGGGAAAGTGCTCAAACAAGAACAGAAAAAAATCTAGTTTACCATTTTTTTCATCCATCAGATTAGGGTTCAAAACTGTCAAGCAGTTCAGTAACTACAAATGAGATGTTACAAAATTTTTTGATCAATCGCTCTGCAATCTTGTGTGGAGAGTGGCCTCATATTTCACAGTATGAGGGTTTTTTCCTTTCAAGGAGTTATAAAAGGGTGTGTTACAATTTAGCAGGAAACCTACAGCAATAGGACCTTTAAAAAACATTTGACGTTTGGATGGTTTTGGCTTGTTGTTTTTACTTTCTAACCTTTCTGTAGTAGAATTGAGAACACAAGAAGTTATATGTTCCATGGAGTATGGGGTCTATTTTTTTCCATTTGAAGAAAAGCAGCTGATGTGATAGCTGTCTAGAAAAATTGATAATTGATGCAATAAAAAAAAATATAAAATTTCATGTCAGATGTGTGTTCATTCTGAAGGTCCACAATAAGAATGCTGCCATACACCCATCAGCTTTGAAGTCTGATTTTTTAAGTTACGGACAGCGAGCTAGAGGCTGCACATTGACATTAACTTTTCTAATAATGGCAAATTTTAGTACTGAAGAGTTTATTCTTTGGCTGGGAAGATACAGAAATATCTGTAAATATCAGTGTATGATTCAAATGGACCCAGCTTGAGGAATTTGTCTTGAGCTGTAGTCTTTCATTTCTAATGTGCATCTGTGAAGATTTAACATGACTTTTCAAATTACCAGAATAGTCTGATAAGCAATTGTGAGATCAGACACTATAACTTTCCTTCCTATAACTTGTATTGCGTCCCAATTCATTTGTTGAACTAAACAAGGAAAAGTAAAACTTCATAATATATACGCTTTGTACAACATAGACATTTGAGTGATGGTATCAGAAAATAGGACTTCACTGTATTGTTGTCCACAATAAGAAAAGACATTAGCTTTCCTGTGCTTTCTGCATGTGTTCAGAGATCTTATTGCTGGTTATATTCATTATAAATACGTCTATAGGCTTCGCTCTGTGTGGGTTTGAAGGACTTTCTCCAGAGGTAGTTACAGATTTATGCATTTCAGAATAGCAAGAGGGCTTTTGTATATTCAGTGATGTATGGAGGATGATGCTGTGAGCTGGCGACCTCACTAATGGTTTGAAGATGTATATATCTCTTTAGGTTTGAGGATTTTTATACAAAACAAGAAATCAGGATGAAATAAAGCAACTGTACTAAAAAAAAATGTTTCTGTAGTTTTCCAGCTAAGTTAACCTTTTTAAATGGTAGGGACAAGAGGAAAAAATGGCACTTGTGTTCCTTTAAAAAACATTATCCATGTTAAAAACTCTAAACAGAATAGGTAGGTGGCTGAAATACTCTGAATGAGTAGAAAATAGTCATTCATCTTCTTTGTCTAAGATTAAGGGATTCAAAGTGCAATTATACTTGAAAACTTCAGGACTCATTCAAGGTAACAACAAGGTGTGTAATCTTCTTTTGAGATTGACTAGGGCCACCATTTATCCAAACTTGAAATGAAATAATTGTTTTTGAAGCAAGTCCTTTAGATGTAAGAAAAAGGTAGAGTTCTCATATCTGGAAAGGTAGAGTTCTCATATCATTCTGAAGATGGCAAGAGAAGCTGAGAGTGAAAAACTTATTTATGGCTTGTTATATACAGCAGAAAGGACTTTGCATAGCTTTGGTATATGAATCGTTGCAAACTTCATGATTTTGATACTGTAATCACTTATTTTTGTATTAATACATGAAGGTACCTTTACAAGAGGTTTAACTTCTGGTGTATTCAGTATTCAAGAGTTGAGTCTGCATTAAGACGTGTTACAGCAAAAGATTAAGCCAAATACCTGAACATGTTGAAATTTGCACAATCTACATCTACAACTCAAAGTAATGGTGGCCTGACAAAATGGCAGAGGTGGACTTGCTGAAATTTCTGAAGAACTGTGTTATGATAAAGCTGATTAAATACATGTGACAGGGTTTCTGCATAATTTTCCGTGGCAAAGGAACAGCAGCTTTTGCAGTAGCAGTGAGCTAACATATCTGGTATCACATCAACAGTGAGTTATGTGTTTTTATCTTTCTGATACACCTTGCTGTTTCGCCTCTTTCTCGCTTTTGAAGGGGATTCAGACCTATACAGCAATATTTCTAAGATGATTAAAAGAAAAACATATTTAGAAGAAAAAAAAATTTAATCTAAAGTGAGATCTGTTGCATCTCTGCATAACTAACATAAAACTGTCTTACCAGCTTTTTTATTCTTTTTATTCTGTTTCAGTTGTTATTAGTACAAGAGCTATGGACATGGGGCTTTTTTTTCTTTGTATCAAGAAGAATTAGTGTCCTGGAGAGCTATTTGGAATGCAAGAGTATATATATTAATAAAAACTTAAAAAAAAAAAAAAAAAAAAAAAAGGCAACTGCTATTATATAATGATATTATTTAGTTGGTTTTCATAATTGTATAATTCATAAAAAAGCACTACCTTAAGCTTTTGAATTGTCATAACTGCCAAACTAATTTTTAAACTGCTTTAATTTTCACCTCTAGTGTAGTTGCTGACCACACACAAAGGAAAAAAAAAGAATGGAAATGGTTTTTAAGAGCTGCTTTCGGTTTAATCATATAGACCTGCTTTTTCATAAAACATTATTGTACCCTTGTATGAAATATAACCAGTTTCAAATCTGCAGAAATTTCAGAGTTGTTAATTTTTGCAGAACGTTTTTTCTCTTAACTCAGAAACTGCATTAAAGGAAAGACTGTTGTCCAGGGAGTTGTAAAAAGTAGCCTGGAAAGCCTCTCATGTTCTTTCTTTTAAGTAGAACAGAATTGCCTTACGTAGCAAAGTTAACTTTGTTAACCTTTTATAATTATTTAACCATTATTTCATTTTACCCCCTGCTTAAACATTGTACATTAATGCAATAGACACCTGGCTGTGCTCTTAAAAGTTTATTTGTCTTTCAATTCCTGTGATAGTAGGGGACAGTATATCTCCTTAATTATCTTTGTTCAGGGAAATGTTGAAAGGCCAGCGTAGTTAAACAAGGCCATTTGGATTTGCAGTGAGGTCGAAGTCAGATGCAAGGAAAGTGGTTAAATGCATTATCATCTTATTGAGCACATCATCAGTAAAGTGACCTTGATGGAGGTGGAAAAAGCCATTTGGCTATTTTATGACAGCCACCTCTCTGCTGGCTTTATCCCTGCCAGAGTGTACTTCAGATAGCTTTATCACAGTCTTCTCTTGTTGCTTTGAAATCTGATTTTTCTTAATTACAGATAACGAGTTAGAGGCTGAGCAATGAAATGAACTGTTCCAATAATGGCAAATTTTAGTACTGAAGAGTTTATCCTTTGGCTTGGGAGATCTAGAAATATCTCTAAATTGACTATATAAGGTGACCTTTATTTAATTATTATATACCTGCCTTTAAGGATTTCATTGATAATCATTGGTTTTAATTCATTACTTGTTTTTAAAACTGCTTTTTAAGTTACTATGAGGACAGACGAGCCAACTTCCAGCCTTAGCAGCATGGATGTTATTTGTTTAAATGTGTGTGTATTTATGTTTTTATAAAGATACTCAAACCCCAGGAGGCCTGTGGCTAGGCTGGAAACAAATAATTTAGAAAATATATAATTAATGGTTAAATGTCTGTCTTACTTGTGTTTTGTAATGGTAGTCAGTATTGATGTCTTAAAAGCTTATAAAAGTATAATTCTAGCTATTGCATGTTAATATAAGTATTTAATGAAAATACTCTCAACTGTCCATCTTCCCCTTTCCTTTTTAACTGTCTTTTCTCGTTCAAGAAAGATTTTTATTCATTTGTGTAAAACTACATTGATTTCAAATAAATAAAGGGTAATTTTCAATTTGTTTTTCTTTTTATAGTGCTCACTGTCTAGGCATTGGCATAATTGTTAAGAGAGTTTCAAAACAGATGCAGAAAATACAAGGAAAGACAACAGGAAAACTGGATCCAAATTTGACCATCTGAAGGTATAGGGTAATTGACTGAGACTCACAGCAGAGTATTAAAAATTATTGGAGAGTGGAGGGAATGATTTGTAAGAAAAGATGAAAAGAAGGAAAGAAACCAATGTAGCATAGTCACATGAAAGAACCACCTGTAAGATTTTTAAAGACCTTGTGGATTCAGATGATGTATCTAGATGCAATAACATGAATTAAGGACTGAAAAAATAAGCTACATATCAAGACGTATTTTGTAACGGTAGCATCCTGGATGCTGTGGAAAATATCTCACCACAGTTCATAGAAATTCCATTTTTTGAAGAACAAGTATTATTCGTTTTGTGGTAGTGTGTTGAGTGGCTGTTACACCATTTGTTCCTAAGCTTTGATTATGTGTTGCCATTTTAAATGGAGATTATTTTAACTTCCACTTTGCAACCTATGAGCTCCTTTTCTTCAACACATAGATGATCTCCTAAGAAGAGAGCAGGGTTCTTCTTCCCATCACCACCTCTGGCTTTGGAGCTGGGAAGCATCTCATAGTTGTCTCCTCACCAGTTTTATAGCAGTAAGAAAGCACATTACCCTTGGGTTTGCAGTATTTTTCTGGGGCACGTTACTTCGGGAAGTTAAGATTTCAAAGCTGCCAGTTGCCAGTAGTGTTTTGGTGTGGTCTTTAGCACAAGGTTGTAGAGTCAGAGTGTGTTCTCAACATGAAGCATCATTGTCCAGATGGAGAGAGACTCTCCCCTTTCACTTGTGCCGAGTTCCCCTTGTTGCTAACAGACTTGCCTATTGACCTACTCTCCTATGTGATAAAGTGCCCTTTGCCTTTGTAGTCTGAAGAATTTTCTTATATTTTTCTTTCTGTTTAATTATTCTTGCTTCCTCCTCAGCTCCCTCCTTGTACTTGTCAATCATGTTCTTCCATAAAGCAGAATGCGTGTGTGTGTGTTTCCATATGCCCAACCAGAAGACAAGCCTTTTGAAGGCAGACACATAGAGTCACAGTTGGAAAATGTAATTCTGTCAAACTGTCTTTTTCATCAGATGACTTCAGGAAGGTTGCCACACAGATAGGCCTATCCGTTGTCTTGTAATGATAACTGAATCTTAGCATCTCTCCTACCAAGCAAGAGACAAGAAGTAAGCTGATGGATCTTGGGCCGAAGAGGATCTCACTGTCTCTTGACAAGTGTGCGGAAAGCACTGACAGTATTGAAGTCTTTTTTGTAGATAGAAGTACCTCAAAGAACTTTTCTTTTCCTACCCTATCTTCCTTTTCTTTTGCCTCTCCACTGACAATTTGGGTGTGTGGAGCTGAGCACGTATTTTATTGCCAGGAGAGTTTCTTTCCGACAGCTGTCCTTTCTCCAAAGGATATAGTAAGGTTCATAACATTAAATGGCTATCTTCAGAGCATTTCAGACAGTCTTACTCTGCAAACCCTGCTACTCCTCATTTATGTGAGAACCCAGTGTTTACCACCCTCTTTTTACCCAGAGGTCATGGAATCTTAAACAGACTTTTCAGACAGAGGGTCCCTCTCTGGATGTAAACCCTTCTCCCCTGATGATTTTTCTATCAGTGGCATTTGGATAGTATTTTGAGTTATTCCTCAGCAGTTCTGCCAGCTTTTCACAGTGTATTATTTATCGATTCTCTTTTCTTATTTCTGCCCTCCAGCTTTTGCATTACCCCCTCATCCTAGTCCTTTCTACCTAATCCTAATTTACTGCTGATCAGAGCCATGGCAGCAGAACCAGTTACTTGAGGTGAAAAAAGAAGAACAAAAATAAAAGCCTACATCAGACAAAGTTATGTTTTTGCCTTTGAGGCAATTGGTTTTGCTTGCAGTGATTTTGGTGACACCAGGCAGAGCTGAACATTTTTCATTCTGCTTGTATATTTTGCTTTTGTTTCCTGTAGTGCAACTGTACCTCATAAAATAACGGATAACAAATTGTTTATTCTGAGTGTTTGGTTTCACTTTGCAGTATACAGCAGATCTTGTGCTAGAATCTGTTCTTTGATTATTTTTTCCCCTGTCTTTTTGTGTGTATTTTTTATGTGTGTGGAGTTTCCATGTGTATTGAGCCAAATGTGGTCAGTATGCAATAGAGTACATAGAGATCTTTACTACGGAATACAGAAATGTAGAGTCCTATAACAAACTGAATTACCATCATTCCACGAAAGTAGGTTTATTTTGTATAGTCTGTATAGAAATTATAACCTTTAGTAACATATTTTGTAGACTGAGCTGTGTTAGTCTGAAACAGCCTATGTGTATAGTTTGAATTTTAGCCAAGGGAAGGAGACCCCTACACTCAGCTGGCTGACGTTCCACTTGTGTTCATGGCTGTAACACAGCACCTCTAACATTCTACCTGAGTGTTGAAATGGAACAGGCCATGGATGTTGATAAGTCCAGAACCCTGGCAAAGCAGCAATACTTGAGAAGTATTGGAAAGCATCAGTTCTGCTTCCCTGCTGAGAGCTGCCTGCAGCTCAGCGTGGTGTGCTGCAGGCTAGCAGCTATAGCCATGAGGCGTTCCCTCCTTTCTTGTGTTTCCCAAATTCTGCAACATGGTGGAAGAGGGCAATGGAAGGGAAAGAAGAAACCAGCCGAGTGCCTTTCGTTTGCACTGTAGAGAGCAAAATTAGATTGTAGAGAAGGAGAGACAGCCACATAGTCTTTGTGTATACCAGCGAAGGGAACAAGCCAAGGTCCATTTTCTGTTACAGCTCAAGTATCACTGATGTGCACACGCGCTTCACCAACAGCCTGAGGACCTCATTCATTCAGCCTCTTGTGAGCAGTCTGTGGTTCATACCCTTCCTTGAACTGTGTGGATGTTATCTGGAAGAGCACTGGTTGATAGAGCCAAAAATTAAGGCCGGAAGAATGGTCTCAATTACAAGTTATTGATGATTTTGTGCCAGTGTTTGCCCTCAAGCTTGCACTAAACTGCTCCTGTTTGAGTTAGTGCAGATATAAGCATTGAGCCTGAGGCTCATTGTTAAGATTAAGAGGGAAAGAGTAACACAAAGGACACACCTGTGGCTCTAAACAAATTCATATTTGACAGAAGCCATTAATGCTTCCAGCATAACACTGCAAACTAAACAGCAAATTTACCCAGTATATCTGTCTCAGAATATTTTTCACACCACCATTCTAGTTAGGTCTGGATTTCTTTGTTCTTCTTCTCTGGTGATTTCTGCATAGACCTGTCAGGCAGGTGGGAGCCCTTTAAAAATGAACCTGACAGACTTGGAGACTCTTCTTAAAAGATGATAGTTACCTCCACTTTACTAACTCTAGATTCCACAGATTCACTTCCTGTGCTAGGAACAGTCAAATGATGCTTTTGCTTCCAGAGTTTTCTTGTCATATAGCTCTTAATTTAGGATAATGAGGTTTTTTTAAAAATTGCTTAAAAAAAAAAGAGAAAACCACACAAGAATATGAAATGTCAGTTCCCATTCGGCACTCAGCCTAGTTGAGAGGCTGCATGCATAACTACCTTGCACGTACCTGTTCTTGCCAGATTTGTTGCTCCTTTATGAGTGAAATCGGCTTGAAAAATGTTGAGCTTTGCCTCATTGTCATATACATTTGCACATTTTTTGAGACAAGTAAAAATACTGTAACTCATGTTAGTGGTCACACTTGATCCAAGTGAGATGACTAAGAACCAAGCCATGTTTTGATGTGTTTTCTGCTGGATGTAAACGTATGCAATATGGTTTTTTAGTTCATAGAATTAAGTTCTTCCCTTATGCACTGGACATCCTGAAAGTCATAAACCTTTGTACCATGATACTCCTACTGCTATGACTGGATTTTAAGTTGTTTGAAAAGCGTGTAAGTAGTCCCTTTTGGCTACCCATATGAAGAGCCTAAAGAAATGTACTCAACTCTGTTGTAAGTCAATTATAACTCACACTGAATGTCTCTCTGTGGCAGTGGAATGACCTAGCTAGCTTATGTTTTTGAATGGAAGTACATCTCCTTTTATAAAGCCACTGTTGCTTGTTTAAAGAAAATGATTAGCACTGAAGCATGGCAACCAGATTTTTGTGAAATAGTGGACTCTTCCAGCTGATCTGTTAATCAGTAATCTGTGGCTCTCCCTTTCACTCAAATGCTGATTTGAATTCTAGAGGCAGACCTTCTACCTTTGCCTCTCATAATTCTGGGTAGCTCTTCTCCACCTCAGTAGGATTAAAATGAAGCAGAAAGAAAGTATTTGTTTACTTTTCACAGATAAACAGATAATAGGCAATTCACTGTCACTGTGACAGTGTCATGCTTTGAGGTGACACAGTGTCTTTTCACTGAGGCAGATGTGTGTGCACTTGCACTGTTAACATGCCTTCTGTCCAGATGGGCTGGTGTTTTCAAAAGAAACTTCTGTGGTAAAAGTTTCATGTACTTAGTGGAAGAAGGGTTATCTGATTGGTCTGGTCATTTGGGAAAAATGTAACAGTAGAGTCTTTGATATAGATATACAAATTAACAATAATAATGTACACTTTTCTTTGAAATACCTGAGTTTTGCAAGTATCTGTGATGTAGTAAAGCAGATTTCATTAAGTTGCTGTTCTCTTCCACACGGTCAAACTTCTTTCCTTTATATGCAGTGTAAGTTGATATGCTAATGCAGGGAAACAGTATAACCTTGTCGAAGAAGAACATAAGCTTAATCTATAATAAAATGTAAG
This sequence comes from Platysteira castanea, assembly GCA_013397175.1. Classification (NCBI taxonomy): domain Eukaryota; kingdom Metazoa; phylum Chordata; class Aves; order Passeriformes; genus Platysteira; species Platysteira castanea. The sequence continues at coordinate 286,793 of VYXC01001806.1, read as the reverse complement.
GAAAATTTTAGAATTTTTTGTGTTGATGGTGTGTACATTGTTCATGGTATCAGTGTAATTACACGTCTGTCTAAAAGCAAGCCAGTATCAAATCAATTCATATATATGATATGTATGACAATTGCATATATTTATTTTTCTGATATTTTACTATTGTACTTTCCTGAGTCATGCCAGAAGGAAGACAATGAAAGATGTTTCTGTTAGCTACTTGTAACTTCAGATACCCATACTTAAATATCTGCTATTGAATATCTACTAACAGCAAACCTGAACATAATCTAGATACAGCCTCATAAAATAGGAGTTCTTGGATCATTCAGACTACAACTAGAGTTCCAGTTTAATGAGCTCACTTTTGGATACAAAAAGTGATACACATTATTAGAACATATTATGTGTGTTCGTACTTAGGGTGCGTGTTAAGAGTTATTTGATACGTGTAATAAGACTTGTCCTAATAGTCATGTATTAAGTGGCAGCTAAAGTTCCCTGTACAACCTGAATTAAGAAACCTTTTGGAGGTCACAGATGGGATCTGAAGTCTGAATCTTTGGAGTTTCTAGATCCTATTGTAAAGTAGGTATTATTGCCTCCCAGAATTATTTCAAGATTATTTCAAGATCAATTCAAGATATGCTCTCTCCTTGAGAGCCATCCCTGTTGCATTCACGTGTCTGCAGAGATACACCTTGGTGTCCTTAATTTCACATGGCAGCACAGAACTACCTAAGAAGGCTCAGGGCCAACATAGGTCTGGTACAGTTTGGATTGGAAACCACTAATCCAGGCTGTTAGACCAAGGCATGGCTTATTGAAATAAACTATTATTAATAAATTGAAATATTATCAACATTTATAAAAATGTCTTGGGCTCCCAAGGAAGAAATCCAAAGATTTTTATTTCCCCCACCTCTTCAGAGGAAATTTGTATGCAAGCTGACTAATGCAGCAAATTTCAGACAGATATGAAAACCACTAAGTTATGAATGCCTGAGAAACGGAGTGCATAGTGGAAATGACAGATCCAGCACAGGAGTGCTATAATAACTTAATATTATAAATGCAATGAAAGCAGAAATAAGCACCTTCATGTTTCAGAAGGAGATTATGACTAGACACATTGCTTCTGTAGACAAATTCCCTTCTATGTGGCAGCTGTAGCACTAGCAGGTCTTTACATGCCCACAAGAGAAAATCAGTTTTTAAAGAGGTAGTGCACATGAAACAAGTAATCAGGATTTTTTATTTTTATATCTTTATTACAAGCATCTGTAAAGTTTGAAGTGCTGTCTGCTTGAGTAGAGTTCTCTGGAACAGATGTCTAGTATGTGTCAAAGGGCTTGCTTGGCCCTTCTCAGGGCAGAAATGCTTAAAATCATAAGGTAACAAAATGTTTCTTTATTTATTTTAGGGGTTATGGTGATGTTAAATGCAGGTACCTTTCAGATGGCCAGAATTTGAGAATTGTTATCCTTTTCATTCTATGAAAGCCTTGAGAAAGAGGAAAAAAACATTTACTGAGAGACTTATTAGTGTTCTTTAGAGGCATCCTCTTCTGTCTTCCACAGTTTGTAGCTGATCACAAGCACACATATGTGGGGTTGGGGTTTTTTTTGCTGTCATGAAACACTCTTGAAGAATGGATTTAGAAAGCAGGTTTGCAGGAAACAAGGTAATGGCAGTATTTTAAACTCCTTAATTCGCATGAGGGAAGGGGGTGTTTCAAGTTGTTACTTGCATTGTGACGTGTGAATAATAAAATACTATCAACACTATTAGGCAACTGACTACAAGTTAGTTTTATTGGATAGCAATAGATTACGAGTGTGATTGCATTTCAAATCACATATAGGTACAATATTTATGACAACAAATACATTGAAAACAGTAGTCTTGCTATCCCTTAGACAATACTGAACATTTTAATCCCAGGAGACTTAGAAATACAAATATGATGGGATATGCCTGACAGGGAATGTACCTCCTGTATTTCCTACTACAATTTAAATGTAATTTGAGTAGTAGCTTTCCTACTTGACTGATGTTAAAACTTACATCTGTAACCAGTAAAATAAATAATCTCTGATAACATGAATGGAAAATGGGCAATAAATTTATGTTCATTATTAATGAACAGAATTTAAATGTGTAGATCTCTGAGGACCAGAAATATGTTTTTCTTTCATCATTTGTGTAATGCCAACATTCCTGCAAGAATAGGTATAAAAAAATCACCTAATCAGAAAGTCAGAGTAGTCAACTGAAATGTTTTGACTAGACAATATTTTTCTTCATGCTGTAGAGCTCTGAGTGGAATTACAGACACTGGATTCTTGAATATATCATAAAACAATCTTAAAATTGTTGAAGAATCTGTGGTTTAGTAGGCTGTGTAAATTTACATCAATACTGCAAAATTATGTATTTGCTACTATGTGGAATAACAGAATTTTGATTACAAACTTAGAGATGATAAATACCAAGAACAGGCACCTTTTCAACCTGTCAAACCTGCTCACTGGCTACTGCAGATAGATTTTCATAATAAAACAGTGGATCATTTCTTGTAACGAGTTACAAGATTAGAACTATTGTGTAAAACGTGTTAAGAATACAATGAAAAAAACCCATAAGCTGCTTCCTCTCACTTGTGGTAGACCAAGGCTGTGACAGGAACACAAGTTACAGACTTACTTTTTCCAAAATATTTGCAGGAGAGGTATTGGCAAGCCCTTCACCCTGTTCACAGTGCTAGAAGCATCTGTTATTTCAGGGAAAGAATTTTGGCTGGTGTTGTTTTAACTCAGTTCTGCTGCTGATACAGTTATATCTGTGATAGAACATTTACTGGCGTAAATGTTTGTTTAGCAATGTCATTAGGGTTTTTTTCTCCATTTCTATTATGAAAACTGGTCTATCAGCATATGCATGTTCATCAATTTCTTACAGTTTTTATAACAAATAGTAATCTCTTCGGCATAAATATGTTGTCAGCTGATTCACATTATTTTCCCTGGGAACTCCATGGTGGCATTTTAACCAAGGAAAAACCTAATCAGCTACACTAAGAAAATAGCGACAGTAGCCACTTGGAGAGACATTGTCAAACCAAAGAGGTGTTACCGTATCTTCTTTACATGTATTGAGCTTGCTATAGGGATGCTCCAGTGACTTAAACCAGGTGCTTGCGGAGAGCTTTTGCATGTTACATTTTCTCCTGCATGCACTATCCCAGTTGTATCCAGCCCTGAAAGTCTTATCTCCATTATATTGGCAGTTCAAACTAAGCTTTGTCCCTAAGGCTTTTCAGTCCAAAAAACCCTCCTCTGATCTAAATCCTGGTTTAACCCTGATTCAGCTGGCTTCCTGGGGTAAGTTGTAGCACATGGAGGGTGAGGATGAGGAAAGTTGAAGTTTGTATTGCTGTGCTGTAATAAGGGTGCAGTATCTGGATTTTCAGGTTTATCGAATGGTGATCCATGGACACTGTGTTGCTGCTTTGTGTTCTGCATGCTGTTTCTTGGGGTGGCTGGCATAGCTGAGAGAGGCATTGCTGACAGACTCACGTTTCAGATATATTTGGTGGAGGCATTACTTGCCTCTATTATGGTAACATTTTCTGGCATTCTGGATTTGTCTGTGTTTGATTTCTTTAAATCATTGTTTAAGGAAAAAAATCCCCAAACAAATCAAAACCCATCAAGACAAATCCAAGTAGCTGGAACAAGGTGCTGTTCTAGAGATTGTATAATTATTTGTAGCACAGAGAGCTGGCCTGTATTTGTGTGAAAATTGTTAAAATATGTTTAAAATGAGAAGAAAATAGCAATATATCTCGAAGTTAAAACCTTTTCCATGCATGCGATTTACATTGAGTATGTTAATGTGCTATGCATTCATTAATTTAATACAAAAACACCATCTGTATAACAAAGATCAAAATAACTTCTGTATTTTCTTCATATTGAACCAAGTAGTTTCCAGATACCACACAGCAGGAAGAGCAAACACCTTACACTGCTTTCCCCCACCCCTGGGCTACCATTTTCATTTGTATTCTCTCCTTACTGGTGTCTTACTGGGCAGGGTGACTTTTCACTAAAGGGCGGCTGATTGTGTCTTTCTGAGCTGTGCTTAACTCCCTGGTTGCATTTTGTTAACTGTGTTATCCGTTCTTACCAGTGTGGAGGAATAACCCCACGGGAGAAGAGGTGCAGCCCAGCGTACTTCATGCTGGAAGCTCACTTGAAATGGCCTCAAGGGTGCTTTTTTCCACATATCTTCTTCTTAAATCTTCCTAATTTTCCTATCCCTTCTTGTTCATATCTGCTCTGATTTGTTAATTCCTTATTTTTTTTCCCATGGACTTTTTTTGGTTGCTTGGTTGATTGGTGAGTTCTGTTCTTTCGTTCCTCACTGCAGACTTGGGATCCTTTTTGGTGCTTCTTTACCATTTCACTGGAGCCAGCAGTGCTTTTGGCTTTGGCTCATCTGTGGCTGCACTGAACCACTTAGTTCTGGTTTAGACTAGAAACATGCACTAAAAAAAAATCTAGAAATGTACTTTTGAACTAGACATATTTTTGAAGCAATCTATGCTGGTTTAAAGGGAGAAAGATGTGGGGAACCTTGACTGTTAGGGAGATGTGAGCAGCAATGTCTCCTCTCTTCTAGCCTGCCTCTTCATTTTTTTCTTTCTTAGTTGATAATCACTTTTTTTGTTAATTTGGTTGAATCTTAGTGAAAACTTGAGGGACAGGCTCAGTTCATTTTCAGAAAACCACCTCAAACCGTGTTTCAGTTCAATGCCCTGCTAGAAAGCAGACTAGTTTATGGGACTGCAGAACTCCATGTAGACCCTGGCTTGGGTGCAGTGCATGTCAGCAGACAGTCTTGAAAAGCCATGTTTAGGCTGTCATGTGAGAATTCTATGTACTGGCTTCAGCAGGAGCAGGACTGGCTGCAGGATTAACTTTAAAGAAGTTTCTCTCTACTTAATCCACAGTAGCTGCTGATGGGATGTTCGGTGCATCTCCTTTTACCATTGCTGCTCTTCTGCTCAGACCCAGCCTTTCCTAATCCAGAGCCAGTATTGGTGTGGACAACAAGGTTGGAAAACATTGATTTAGGAAATGAAAGGTAGCTTACTTGCTATCTTGAGGAACCAGGACCTTGGCACTTTGCACTGGAACTTACATATTTATTCTTTGCACTTTCAAGTTGATGTGAGAGGAAGGATCAAATCCTTTTCAGACTCCAGATAATTACTAAGTAACTTATTCTAAGATTAAATTTGCATTCTTACAGGAAAGCTATGAACCTTGCAATATTTCAATTAGTAATACTTTTTGACTTCAAAATGCTTTCCGATTGCCTGTGACCACATCTAAAGAGATACTGTGGACATTGTGACTAATTATGAGAACTGCATGTTAGCATTGTAACCAGCTAGCTTTGCCTTCCTCAAACAAAAGAAAGGGTTTCTTGCAGAAAGTCTGTATCTGTGAAGAGCAATAATCATAAATGATTGGCATATATCTGAGCAGTTACAATTTTGGTATCTCAATTCTAGAACTACTCTGTTATTACTTCCTTTTTTTCTTCAAAACCTGACTAGGAGCATAGACTGATGGGCATAAAAAAATAATCGGGCTTGTTTCCAAATGAAGGTGGGTGATGTGCTATAACGTGAAGATAACCATCTGAATTTTGCTTGCTCCCCAAATAACTGCAGTGCTGCATAGATCTGAACAAAAACCTCATGCTTCAGTATCTTTGAGGATATTATTTTAAGGTGGCTTTATTTTAGTTTCTAGATTGCTACTGACTTGTTTGTAACTGCTTTTCTGGCTTGTTATCCTCTGCTTCTAGCTGCTCTGCAGACATGCAGGCTACCCAAGGCTTTACACTTACCAGGCACTGCCCTGTTACTCTGGTCCTACAAGATGATAATATTAGGTAGGAATTGAGGCTCCTGCTTATGTCAAATTTTAGCAAAGACCCCTCTTACACTGGCAGTGTAAGAAAAGCAAACCATAGGGTGTACTAGAACAGGTAAGCTCATCACTAGCTCAAATTTGCAGGGGCACAGTTTTTGCAAGTGAAACAATATTTTGTCATGGATTCAAATCCTTTCCATTACACAGTAGTTCCCAATATGAGTGTAATAGACAGGATTTTCAATAGTTGTATTCAGGGACAGGAGAGGATAAAAAGGAAAGTTGTTCCTGCCACTGCAACCCTAAATCTTGGGGTCGACTCATTCTCTAAGACTGTAGCCAGTCTTGAGCTAACAGTTCACTGCTGCAAAAAACCATAATACAGAAGGAAACAGGGGGCAGGGGGGATGGAAGGGCATAGTTTTCTGTTGGGCTAGCAAGTAAAATCAATTCCCGATGCAGATAGATGGGTAATAAAAGGCAGAGAGGGGGAGATGGGAATAGCTTGCTAGAGAAGGTGGAAGGTAGGGTGGAGTAACCCCTTTTTGTTGGCAGGCCATGCGAATAGCTCAGTCTTAAACTATAACTTCAGCCTTTGTAGCACTGATGTCAAATACCTGTGATCTTTTAAAAACCTGCATCCTGTTTTGCATCTTTTAGCATTCGGCTGAAGGCATTGGTGGTGGCAGACTGACTTGAGTTTCTGCAGAGAGGTATCTGATTCTGTGCTCCTAAGACCTAACAGGAGACCTAAGTCTCCTGTTCTTTAAGGTGTTTTCCTTCCACTTGGAGTGTATGTAGGACACAGATGTATTAGTTAAGCATGTTCATTGGTGATTGCAGTATCAGTGAAAGTGAAGGTTTCAGTGCTGACTTGCAGTGTATTTGCCATTTATTTACTTTTTAGGATACCCAGTGGGATATGAGAGTGAACTTGTCCTCCTCTTATTTGTGCCTCAGTATGCTTACTGTGCACATTTGTGCAATTGCTGTGAAGGAAAAAATCACTACAATAGTCTGTAAACCTGAGCAGCTGTAGTGGCTTTCTCCACAGAAAAATGAAAGGGTTCTATCCCACACACCCTGTGAGTTTGCTCTATGTCTTGCTGCAACTGTGCCCTGGCAGCACAGGAGCACGGTCCTGTGTGACAAACATGCTGCAGTGCAATCTGGGCTGCAGTTGGTCCTCTCCTCAAAGCCCTGCTGCTCAATCTCATTGCCCTGTTGCTCTCAGAGACTATTTACTCCTTAAAAAACCTCTCAAACAGCTGCACAAGGTACATGCAGACAAGCACTTTAAAATAATACAGCTCCTTTAATAGCTAGTCTTTATAGCAGAGTGAGATGAGCTGAGCTCCTTGATTTTCACGGAGCTGAATGTTTGCTCAGTTCTCTGTAGCATACACCCCTAAGGAAAATGACAGTCTGAAATCTCTTTGGCAGAGCTAGATGCCATGTAGGTGTCACAGAGTATCCACTGTTGGCTACTCACAGGTTACAGATGATGAGGAAGTATTTTGAAAGAATGAGAATTTAAAGGCCTGAAATTCATTCTTAAAAAAAAAAAAACCAACAAAACAAACACAAAATGCTCTGCTCTCAGTGTATGAGTCTATTTGCTGTTGGACTCTCAACTTTAATGCTATGGTGATTTTATAATCTCTTCAACAAAACTAGAGAATGATGGGCAAAACTGGACAGTGAAGCAGCAAATAATTCATTGCTCAATTAAAAAAAAAATTTAACAAGCAAAAAGGTTCATGTTGAATCATCCCAGCTCTCTCCTAGTGCTTCATTTTGTGTGAGTTTGCAAAGAAGGTGGAGAGATGCCAAAAATCAGGGAGGAGATCCCGTGTAATCCTGTAGTGTGCCAGAGAGGAAAGGCTGGGCAGAAGGATTACACGTGGTCCTGATGGGTTCATTTATGGTAAGGCAGCTTTGCTATTTGCCAACCAAATGGATACTTAAAAGAGGAGATTACTAGTGGAGAACATCAGCTCAAACCTGCCATGGCTGTTTGAAAAAAGGTTTATGTGATAAACGGTGTTTCTGTAAGGTCATTCTGCATTTTAGCTGTTTTACTGCAGCCTCTTGCTAATTGATTGGAAACTTGTCTTGAGAGGTCAGGTTGGTTCCACAATTTTGTTAAGAGTGAGAGCTGTTAGATGTGGCATGAGGCTGTTCAGCATTTTGGGCAGCAAAAAGGCCTCATGTTATCAGTGTCACAGGGATGTGCTTTTGATGTGTGCACCTGTAGCCCTGGGGGTAGGGACAGCACACGGCCTGTGGGCACTGAGCCTGTGCTGGTGCTGGCTCTGAAACTTGCTTGAGTTTTGAACGAGTGTGTGAATGTCCCCATCTTCAAGTCCAGTCTGTTTTGAAACAATGCCCGAAGAAGCAAATTTTTTCAGGTGTCATTTAGCTTCAGCTATTTAATTAGTTTTACTGACAGTAAAGGAGAAGTGAGTGCGATATGTCAGCAAACAAACTATTTTTTTTTGAGAATGTATTATTAATAATATTAAGGCATTGAAATACCTGATGTGGATCCCTCTTCTGCAAACAGAAAGAGTATCTTTGGTGCAATATTTGCATTTCATAAGCTTTGCTGTGATTCATATCAAGTGTAGAGAATATGATAACTGTTTTGCAGAAATTATTAGGAGATAAACACCAATTTTAGTGCATGGAGAGGTGCCTTTTTAGTGGTAAAGCTAAGATTACTATCAACAGATAAAATTTTCCACAATACTCTTTGTTTCCCAATTTTAATATAAAGTGCTGTCAAAAAATGAACTTAGAATGTAACTTGATTCAATTGGGGTGGGGAAATTAAGAAACAAGAAAAAAAGTGTATTTTTTTAGGATTTTATTTTTTGTTTAACTTGTTTGTACTTGACTGTTGGTTTGTAATGAATCATCCACTCTGTTTCTCAGTAGAACAATGCAACTTCATGTGTAAAAGTTAATTCTTAGTAAAATAGGATATATTTGTAAAAAGAGTAGATAATCCAGATAAACTGCAGGTTCACAGTAGCCTGCCTTTTACTTAATCTTTGCTTACAGTAGATTTGGAAACCAGGTTAAATCAAACAAGCTTGCCTTTATTTCTGAGGCTTCATTCCAAGCTAATGCCAAGCATGAAAAATGCTGGTTGCCATTTCATGGGGTGAAGGTTGCCAGATCCACGAACTCTTCTCAGACCCTTTTGCTGGCATATGGGGAGTTTTTGGCAAGGCAGTATTTCAGAAATGCTCCCACATCTACTACACGAAGTATTTAGAAAGTGCCAATGGCCCTTTAAATTTCTGCATGATAATTTTTTGGTGTCTTTTTTGTTGTAACCAAACCTAACGTTGTCTGAGCAAGAGTCTCACAAATTCGCTGTAGTTTATTTTACTGTGCTGTAGGTGGTTTCACTGCCGGTTCTTAGCAGCTTTGCAGAAGCAGACGTTGCCCTTCATTTTGAGAGGAGTGCACCATCTCCTTGAAATGGCACCTCCGGAGTGGATCACTGGGTGTGTTGTCAAGCCACATTTAAAGGGCAGGAAAAAAAAAAGGAGGGGAGGTCAGAGGCTTTCATAGGCTCAGCGTGGCAGAGGCCATGTTGTACAGAAGGTGGAAGACCTCGCCAGACAAGCATTTCTTTAAGGCCTTTCCCCATCAGAAAAATCTTAAATTTTCTTGCCAGCACTTGGGATCGCCCAGGCAGTTTCCATAACCACCTCAAGTCTGAGTGCCCTCAAAAGGTTTTGAATATTTCCTGTTGTCAGTAGGCAATGTCTGTGTACAGCGCTAATGCCTCCATGGGCCATGGTTTTGCTGTATGCCAAGTGCTGGTGCTGTGGCCCCAAATGGTGGTGAAGAGTGTGAATCTTGGGCCCCACGGGTGCTCAGCAGTGCACACTTGTGAGGTTCATTTTGACACATAACCTTCATTATTTCACATATTCTAAAATTATTTTATGTTTTAACTATGTTAAATGTTCATCTTACTGAGTTCAGCACTTTTTGAAGTTAAATCTCCTAAAGCGCTTTGTCATGACATAAACCCGTGGAGGGGAAATGCATGTCAGCGGGTGTCATCCTGCAGTGTTTGGTGAAGGCCTTTTTGCACGACTGAAGTGTTTTAGTACCCAGGTAAAGTAAACTGGGGAACTCTAGTCTTGTTGCTATTAACTGCCCTAATTGTAGCATGTTTAACAGCCGAAAAATTTAGTAGTCCTTTATGAAGGGCTTTTAGGTGCAGTGGCAGAAGGGTATGACTGAAAGATGGACTTATTTTGGGAAACCTAATTATAACTGCATCATTTTACTTTTACGTTGTTGTTGCCCAATTTTGTCGTGCTCCTCATGTTGCTAATAATGTCTTCCCAAATGTCAAATTCAGACTGCTGATGGTGATCGTCTCATGTCATATTGCTAAATATATACACGCTGTTGAGAATGTCTGATGTAAATGTTATGCCAGACCTTCTGCATATGCATATTATGCTTCTTATGCTAAATATCTGCTATCAAATACATACTTAACTGTTTTCCTAAGCAGTATAGGAAACAAATTGAGACTTTTTTTTTAGGAGTCGTCATGCTATTGTATTATTTTAAATGATCTGTGATAGGAAAGATCTCACTTCTGAATGGTTGTGACACTAAATGATGCTAAGTAAGAAATTCCAGATATATCTTCACTTTGAACTGAAAGCTAATGTCATTTCCTTATAAATGTTTCTCTGAGACATCTGGATGCATGTGACTACCACCTAGCAGTCAAATGAAGAAAACCAAAAAATGCCTCAGGGACATTCTTAATAAAACTTTCTAATATATATTAAAAAAAAAAAAAAATTGTTCCTTCTAGTCTGGTAAATTCAATACAGCTTCAATTATTAATGTTAAATAACCCTTTATTTCTTTTTTCTGAGTCATTTTGGAAATGAAAAGTCACTTTAGTTGGCTGTATGTGAATGAACACTTACTGTGTGCAGCGTAAGTCGTGTTGTTCAGTTTACTAGTTCTTGGAAGCATCTTGTGCGAAGTTTCCCTCTGATATATATTGAATTTCATGTGTTCAAGCTATTTGAAGTGTACAGTATTTGTAATTTGGATTGAAACATCAATTACATGCTGTTGGAGCTGCTCTTTAAATGCTTTTCTTTGTAAGAAATCACCTGTAGCTTCACTGTGTAAATAAGATTGCAGACATAACTGAAAAAAGAGTTAGTATCTTGTTGCTACTGAAAATGGTTGCAAATGACTGTGGAGAGTACATACCAAGGGAATAAGATTTCACCTTTATGATGGTTTTGTGATGTTTCCAGTGACCTTTAATATCTGCCATTATGCTATTTTCATGGTTCAAAAGCAAGGTCTTGAAATTTTAGAATTATAAATGCATCGATTATATTTCCCACATCTGAAAAAAAAAAGAAAAAATATGTCTGAATTCTAGCACATGAATACATAATTGTGGGGTTTCAAAGTGCCTGTATCCTGTTAGAACAGCAAACCTTTGGATATCAATTTTGAAGAAATGAGGGATGCCATTTGTTTTTATTAAGCTGGGATTTGAATGTTTGGAGGAAGCATTGGGGGAGGCATTTCCTGTGGAAATGGAAGTAATATTCCTCACTTGTGATGTTAAAAATGTTACTTTTGCCATAGTTACAGTCTTTATAAATAAACCTAGGAATATGTGCCTAAAACAAATATGCTTATTTTCCATTTCTACTCATAACTTTGGCTTTTTATTATTATTTTAATTTTCTGGGTGTTTTCTGTGTAAGACCAAAACCAGAATTGAATAAACTGCTCTCTAAATGTGCCATTGTTTCTTCTTGATGGAAAGGGCAGTGTATTGATTACAGAATACTGAGGCATTGAAAACTCTTCGTTCTATTATCAAGTTGTAAGAGAAATTAGTGAGTGATGTTTTCCAGTCAAGGAACTTCAAAATAAAGTTAAAATTTTATTTATTATTTCATCTGGCCACAAACAAATAAAAAGTCAAGAATAAAAGAACAAGCTCATAATTCAGCCATTTCCTCCCTTTTTCTTGATTCAATGAACATCTTGCCGTCTTTTGTGCAGCTTTCCACTCTTTTCTCTTTGGTTAGTCACATATTCCAAATACCAAATCTTGTATAAGTGTGGTAGAAGAAGCTTGCAATTTCTATGAAAGATAAGGCTTTAGTTGGTCGATCTAAATTTGCCAGTGTACTGGCGAATGTGATTTTAGATGTAATATACAATAAGTGAGATGATGCAACAGAAGTTCCTGGATTTAGACCTGTCATATCCTCACCAATGCTCTTCACCACAGGAAATTTTAGTTGCTTTTGTATCTTTCACCATCCAACCTTGAGGCATTTTGTACTGTTTCTCTAATTATGCTTATGAAGTGACATTTGGGAAACCCTTAGGGACTACTGGGAAATCATTTTCGTAAAGGTTGCTGTTCAGTATAAGATTTGGGAATAATTAGTTCTTTTATGGTGGGTTGTGTTTGTTTACAAGGAAATTGTATCCTACATAGAGTAAGGTAAACCCAGTGCACTCTTCTTCATGCAGTAATTGTTGTCTTCTGGTATAAAATTAATTCAAGAATTCAGTACAATCTATTTTAACTCAGGCTTATCATTTTAGTGCATTTTGTGTTCATAGTGAACGTGATTATTCTTAAGTGTGTTTGAGATTAAGGACAGCTTTAGGAACTCAGCATTATAATTGTTGATCCTCCTTTGAATGTCTTATGTTTCAGCATTAGCGTGAGGATGTTTTTGTTATGAGGAATTCTTGCAAGAAGTCCATATGCTGAAGAAGGACAAGCTAGTGTGGAGAAACTGGCAAATACACAGAGAAGCAGTTAGCAGAAAAGGAAAGAAAATTTTCTGAAATTATAAATATCCAGCAATAATAGAAATAAGGAAGGAAATCAGAGTATATATTGGGAAAATGTGTACATTGGAGAACAAAGTAAGCATAGCATTTCTCTGGAGAAAGTTGTTTAAGTCCTAATTTTTTTTTAATAGCAGACTGCACACATCACTGAGAAATAACATGTATAAAAGCGAGGAGAGGAAGGGGGTAATTTAGTTTCTTTTTACCTCTAACATAGAGCATAGCCTCTATGAGAGATTCAGTTGAACATGGAAGCTCTGCCATAGATTTAAGTGCAGTATGCCCTGAACGGTGAATCAGGAGAAGCTGAGCACATGATGACCCTCTCTCGCTTTGGGTAGATCAAATCAGAACATTCAGTAACTTCCTTACAGTAATTCAATATAAAAATTTTAGTTACAAGTGGGGAGGATTGAACCTAATGATGAGAAACACGGTGCACACATGAAACTTATGAGAACTCTTTCACTGGAGAGTATTGGTGCAGTTGAGTATAGGCATTATTTTCTTTTTAAATTTTTTTCAGTTGTCTAGTGCCAATGCAGACTTTGTCAAGCCTGCATTTTGTAGTGTGAAATACAGTCAGTGGCATGTGGGGGCCTGCCCCCCCGCTCCCCCAGGGTGGGAGGGGAGCCTGGGGGACGCATGGCAGAGAACGGGGTTTCCGGAGCCCCTGCGCTCAGGTCACACGTTCTCGAGCTGTGTTTGTGATTGGATGTTCTGTGTGGCCCGCCCGGGGAGCAAGGGGGGTTTCCCCGGGGATCGGGGTCAGTCTGTGCAAGTGGCCGACCATGCTGGCTGAGTCCCAGAAATAAAGACCTGATCAACACCTTATGAAAGATCGTGTCCCTAATTCTTCCATGAGCCGAGGCTGCTCTCAGAGGCAATACCGGACCGCAACAGTGGCAACTGCCATGTACAGCAGGTACGGTGCCAAGAGGCCCCTCTCCATGCAGGTTGGGTGGATCTACAGGCATGAGTGCCTGAAAATCCAGTCTTTTATCTTTCTGAGCATTCCCTCCCTTGCCAGGATTACACCTATGACAGCCCCACAGAGATATTTGTTGCTGCTCTTGATATTGTTAATATTAAATATTAAAATTAAGTATAAAATACTAATATTTTAGTAGTCACACAAGTCTCCACACATCTTGAGAGCATCTTTGTACTAAGCACTTTTCAACCATGTAGAGGCACAGCCCCGTCCTGAAGAGCTTGTAATATAAAACAAAGGATATGTGAAAAACGGGGAAGGGTGACTCAGTCACATACCTCTATAATATATATTGATTTTATTTTATGAGTAAAACACCAAATGTTCCTATTTTCTCTTCAGCCAGGCTGTTGGTTTGCTGATTTGGAAGGAGAAACTGGAAGTAGATACGGATTTGGGTTTAATTGCCTGTCCCATATACTTAAGCATATTTCTGTAATTTATAAAAGCTTGTCATTTCTCTTCTAAATTTAAAAAAAAAATTATTTCAGATGCAATATTCAAAAATGCTAAAGAGAATGAAATTTCTAAGTCATGTTCCTGGCTGCCCCTCTCCTGTATTTTACCATCTAAAGAGTATCCCAGTGCTACAAATACGCTTTTTGTAGCTAAAGTTTACTGACTTTAGTCAAATTGGCAACAGTACAAATTGATTCCAGATCGAGGATCCAAATTTATTGTAATTGTTTGAAAACAGATGCTGATTCAAATTACTGCATTTAACAGCTAGAATTAAAATGCCACTGTCTGGTGGTAAAGCGTTGATTTGGATGACTTGGGGTGTGGAGTAAACTGCTTCAGGGGGAGCCTCTGCTGTGCCATTTGTGGCTGTGCTGCACAGGAGAGGCAGTGGGGCAAAGGCACGAGGAGGAGGCCCTTGCCACAGGATGGCCCTGCAGCCTGGCTTGTTTTGATCAGTGGGGCCTTGGGGAGCCCCATCCACGAGAAGGCTCTGTCTGTCAGGGTAGACAGAAGCTGGGCTGTGTTCGGCTGCAGCTGCACTGATCAGGAATAAAATTTGTTTAGATAAGATTATCTGAGGCTATCCAGTTTTTTACAGTATTGTCTGAGCAGAAGCAGTTCTAGGAAGAGAAATTCTTTGTAATGACTTGTGAAGATTATTATGGTCCCTAATACACAAATCCTCACAATGCACTCTGTTGATCAAGGATCTCTGTCATGCAAGAACTGCTGAATTCGGTCATACAAAATATACACCCAGTAGAAATCTATACACCAACAGCAGTAAGTATTGTAGACTGGTGGGACATGGACCTTGGAAGGAAAGCAGAGACTGACTTTCAGTAGGATTTCTCCTACTTCTGAAGGAGTACGTCAATGTACAAAGATGGGGAGAGCTTCCTGCATGGGCATCTGGCAAAGCTGCTGCATAGAGGTGGGTAAATGATTCACTTCTGCATTTTAGCTCTAGTTGGCTTTGTTATCTAGCCCACATACTCTAGTGTCTGCTTCTGTATGTGTGTGGCTTTGAATGTTTTGTGTTTCTCTCTCTCCTTGCTTGGGATTCCCTAAAGAACTTCCCCCACTCCATTAGAAAGTGAATCATTCTGCTCCATAAAATTAAGAAGAATACAGCTTGTTTCCTTCTGCGTTTTTTTGACAGTATCAAAAGTTTCTGACTAGTTTCCCTGGCTTGCTGGCAGGTATGTCTGGTTATATTGCACTTCAGCTTCTGCTCTTGGTCAGAAAGGGACCCAGTCCATCTGTGCTTCTGACTTTTCTGTGTGCTCCATTTAGGGTCGTGTTCATCTTCTCCCACTAATCTTAACTTCTCATATCAGTGCTGTAAAAGTTGATAATTTCTTGAAGTGTTTCTGCTTTCTGGGAAACTTAAGTATGCATTATGATATTTTAAATACTCTGTCTTATTCTAGCTAGTATGTATTATCTACATATTAATATTTCAGATGTTGTCTTGTTTTGAATGGTTTTAGGTTTTTCTATTTTTTTTTTAAAATTAAAACAGACATCTCCTCCCAAATCTAGCAACTGCATAGTGACATTACTTTTTGCATGAAAATATGTCAACATTTTGTATTCTGTGCTCAAGGATAGTCTCTTACTTCATCAAAACACTAATGTTTAAGTGCTTTGTTTATTTGGGGCTTCTAAGCATTACATGTTTTATAATCTAGTTATTTATGATTACATGAGACTCTGGCATTTTTATGATGTTTTACATCAACTTACATACATACCTTATTGCAGAACTTACAGTTTTGTGGTCTTGGTGTTTACTCCCCCAATCCTTCAAATTAATCACTAAGGATATAAAGTTTAAATAGGACTGCCATGTTTTCAAATTGATGTCTTCTCAAAGCAAAAGAGGGTCATGGCCACTCTGTCCAGCGAAGCAGTATGCTGTAGCCACTCTAGCTCATCATGGTGTCACTCTTCTTCCACATTTCTTTGCTTTCGTTTCCATGACTGGTCATCATCATTTTATTCATTCTTAAGAATGTAAATGGTCCAACCTGTCTGTCTCTTTTCATTACACCTGTTACTAGAGTGTTACACAATTCCATTGTGTCCTTCACGTGTTTGTATGTATTCTTCTCGTCTCCGAATCAACTGGTGTTACTGAACTCTATAGATGGCAGAGCTCACTGGAAACCCATTGCGCCATTGTAGCTGTTGAGACACAATGTGTTGATTCGCCCCCAAATTATTTGCATCTCTTGTTGCTGTCCCTTTCGTTTTCTCCATAGAGGAGTTTTCCTCCAGCTCCTTCCACACTCCTGTCAGTAGGTGAACTTTGTGTTCGTGTATTTGTTATTCGCTTTTAAGGGGAGCTATAAAACAATTCAAGAGAACTTTTAGCTCTTGACAGTCGCTCAGTCACTTGCGCCCTAAGGGTTATCTTCCTGGAGCTTTTGTTTCCTTTTTCAGAGTTAATCAGAAACATAAAGACTATTTTGTCTTGATACCTACAACCACTGAAAAGCAACAAAGGATCAGCACAAACCACTAAACTTCTTATGGCATACAAGACTTGGTCATCTCATTAAGTATTTATCTGTGCTCTCTTTTTTTTCCTGTGCGTTTCATGTTTCTCAGAAGAGACAGGGCAACCTATCACCACATCTGCTTGCCCTTATTCCTCTTTGTGGAGTACCAATGCGAAGCTCAATCTTTTTTTAGTGAGCCAGACATAGAAAAATTCCTTTTAGTTTAAGCATATTTCAGTTTTGCAGGAAAATCTTATGGCTGTAAGCTCTTTTAAGTTCTGTTTGCCTAAGTGTGGCAAACCTTTGTGGTACCTGAATCCTGTGAGGTTTTTTTCTGGTGTTTAAGTCTGGAGTTTTTGGTTTGATTTAGGGGTTTTGTTGGAAGTTTTTTGTTGTTAACCTTCTAGTCTGCATCATTAATATAGTTAAAACTTGTACATAATGAGATATTTCCCTTTCCCAGTCATTTCTTTTCTGAATAAAGGATTTCAGTCTTGAGAAGTTTATACCTGCTTTTGTATTGGTCTGTGCATGCACTGCATGCAGGTTGCTGTACTCTTCACATTTTGTTCTTGGTGTTGAGCGCCATTGCAGCCGTGACTGTTGCCAGTGAGTGCACTGCTCTTCTGCCATCTGGGTCACTGTGTGTTTTAAAAGTACTAAACTAAAGTATATCCCAAAGAGTACTTTCTGACCCAAATGTAGAAATGAAAGTAGAGGTCTTGGAACTTGCCTGCAAAAAGCAGCTAAATTTGTCTACCAGCAAGATCTATATGTACTGAAGATTTTTTTTTTTAACTTGTCCCCACTGAGCGAAATATTCAGATAATGTTTTCTGTATTATTTAGCTTTTGAGGGTCAGTGTAAAGCTCTGCTCTGTTTTTCTGTGTTACTGTGCATTGGACCTTCTTGCTTTTCATAAGCTCTTCTTATATGTATGTGGTATGTATTTGTGGACTTTTCTACTTTTGTTTTAGAAAGCTTATAAAAAATTTTAGAGGACATGTATGCAGAGCTCAGTGTACAATCATGGCATCTTATGATGCAGACTCCAAAATAATGAAACTTTCTCATGCTTCTGTTTCTTTGAATTTGTCAGGAGAATTGTTGGCTGCGCACTTCTGTATGTTGATGTGAACATTTATATTTCGATAATATTCTGTCCCCAGTCTGGTATTCATTCCCTGCTATGAGTCTTGCCCAGCATTCCTTTTTTCCTGTACGATTGAAATAGTGTATTTCACTTTGTGGTGTTCTACTCAGTATGGCTACTGAACCTCTCTGCTAAGCTACAAGTACAAAATTTTTATCTAACATCTCTGTGTTTCAAATTATTTTGAAGCATAGCAACTATTAAGTAATTTGCTGCACTTAAAATCTCCATAACGTTGCTACTAGCATTAACTTTTCATTCTGTTTTCTCAAGTTTGGCCAGAATTTTACTATTTTTGTACTCAAAAGAAGACATTTTCTTGTGTATGACTGATCGTTTGACCTCTTTTTTAAAAATTATTTTCTATTTGAATTAATTGAATTTATTCTAATGACCGATATTCTGCTTTATTTAAATTCAGTGAGTAGCTTATCTCAGAAATTCACAGTAAAATGCAAGTAGATGAGGTGATTTTTCTGAGTAAGCTAAAATAAGTTGAATAGAGGAATATCCTTGTCAAAGAAACCTGAGAGGAAATTTTATATCTAAAATTGTGAAAGACAGTTTCAGATGTCAGCTATTTTGAAGAAAATAAAAAGTTGAGGCCAGAAAATAAAACAAGCATCAGCAGTTGTTATCATAAAACCTGGGATGTGATTCTGCTTTTTTCCTTCCCTCTCATGTGCCGTCAGTGTTGACACTGGACATAATACAAAGATTTTACAGGAGTCTTCCAGAACCTTTACCAATGCTGAAAGTTTATTTCGAGAGTTGTTGTCTAGATCTGCTGTAGTGCTCAAGTCATTAAATTCCCTAATCTGGTGGCAGGTGGGTGAAATTAAATTAACAGAACTTCAAAATAGGCCTTAACTTAAGGCTAGGAGTGAATTAGGTCCTGTGTTCTGGGCAGAGCAGACTTGAATGGCTCCTTTGAAGGAATCCTACCCCAGAGGGCTCAGCAACTTCATGCACATTACAAGTGAGAATCATAACTTGACCTTTGGCAATAGATCCTGTATGACTGTGTTTAGATGAGGCAAATAAATGCAGTGCTTTAGATGCTGGTGCAACTCATACGAAGTAATGAAAGAAAAACTTGTTTCCTTCTACGTAAAGACATTTTCCCTCCCACTGTTGCTACTACACATTGAAGAGCACTGACATAGAAAAGAGTGGCATTACCAGAGTCAGCAAGACCTTAGGGACCATTGTTATTTTAACTAGTGCGACAGAAACATGCTCTGAGCCAGGTAAGAGGGCAGCAGTCTGGAAACTTCTCGTAGCTGCCCCTTTCTCAGGCACACAGTCACTAGTGGCAAGTGTCACCAACACGACTTGGTGGCAGCCTTTACAGTGCTGGATGGCTGCAGGCAGCTCTAATTATTTGTTGAAGCCTGCTGATAGCACAGCAGGTAGTGTCCCATAACAGTGCCGCTCAACTTCACAATTTGCTTCCTGCTCAGAGGTGAGAAGGGCTATTGAACAAGAGCTGTAGGAATATTGGAGGTGTTGAGAGGAGCTGCTGCCTAGAGGGATGACTGTTTTGTAAAGGTGTTTTCTTTTGAAAGCACATTTTAGCAACCGTTTCCATATTAGCTTCACAAAATATTTGAAGCTGTATCTGCTTTTCAAGTAGAAAATGTCTATGAAGTAATTTCAAGATATTTACCAAACCTTTGTGGGTTTTCCCTATTCTTTCTTTGTCTTCTTTTCATCTTCCAAATTGCATTTTCTGGGAATTAAATAATAATGGGTCTGTTTTGTCAAAACTCCTTAGCCACTGCAGTATTACAGCCCAAAGAGAGTGTGGGAGTCTTGTAGCAGTACATTGAATTTCTGGCCTGATAATTCTCAGGAACAAAAGTATGATTTCAGTTGTTAAAATCCCAGCTGCCATATTTTCAGGTAATTACTGAGAAAAAAAATTACCTTACCGTATGGCAAATGGTGACTGAATGTACCCTGATTTTCAAGCGCAAGTAAGTTTAGAGAATGCCTCATATAATATGGATATCTCCTGCTCTTATATAATCCTTAGGTTTATATAACAGTCTTTGTGATGTTATTTCATCTCCCTCATCAATTTGTGAGAAAATTTGGGTGTTTTTCTTCTGTTGGAATGTATAATTGAGTTTTCACAGCTATATCTTAATTTTCTTTCTTCCCCTTTTTTCCTGCTTTTTTCTCACTTTCCTATTCTATTGTATGTATACAGTCATTACAGAAACAGAATTTATGGTGTTTTGTAGTGTCTCTACACCATGTTGTGCATAATACCATGAACAAAGTAACAAAAAGTCAGATGGTGTTTGTAGGAAAGTGTCACACTAAAAATTACTGCAGACATTAAATAGTAATATTGTTATGTGCCTCTGATCTTGGCAGATACTTGGTCATAATTGTAGCCTGTCTGCGAAGATTTTCTAGCTCATATTTAAGAGATAAAACATGGAATAATAGTCAGCACGTGTGAAATTCTTTTGTTTGTTTTAACAGTGATAATACTGATTAACATAAACTTTGGTGCTTACCAGTTCCTAAATATTTTTTAATTCTAATGAAGATTACCAATATATTAATTTTTATATTCTTGCAAAAATGAAAAAATAAAATATATTAGTTCTGATTTTGGCATCGGGTAGTATTCAGATCTGGGTTACTTTGCTGACTTGTTTGCAGGTGACTTCTGACTTTAGGTGTCGTGTTTGGTTTTCCATCCTCCCAAAGGCTTAGGCGAGCAGCCCCAACCCTCAGTTTCTCTCCTGTCACTGACAGTGCTCTCCGTAGCACGGCAGGGACATGCTCTGTCTTACTGTCATTTTAAGGTCCTACAGATTTCGCATTTATCACTGTCTTAAGTGTCACAGCTTTTACTAGGAGGAAAAGGATTTCTTTTAATAATTAAAAAGGGTCGTGTTTCCTCTCCTGGTGCTGATTTGAATGAGCAGGGAATTGTGCTGAACCGTGTCATTGGCAGTGAGGGCTGCGGTCAGACAAGCCCTGCTGGCAGCGGCAGAGCCACGTAAGAGGTTTCTGCTGCCAGCTGCTTGTCCAAGGCTTCCTCTGTTCGTGCCAGCTAAGTGCCCAGGTAGCTGCTCCCTAACCTGGACTGTCCCTCATGCATTTCCAATAACAAAGCCTTTGTGATTTTGACACTGGGGGGTTAGGAAATGAGTGTGTTGTTGTGATGTTTAGGGATGTTGTCCCCCACCTCTTCTGACTCCCTGGGTATTGAGCATCTGGAAGCAGTAACCTCTTCACCCCACTCAGATGCATTCAGGGCAATGCATCTGCCGATGGCCTCAGGCAGTCGGAGCTTTCTTACGACTTGAGAGCCTCAAGGGATTTTGGTCAGTCTCATTTGTGGGTAGTGAATGGCCTGGAGATGCAATATATTCAGTAAGAGTAAGATAAAGATAACACTAAGATATTCAGTAGCAGAATTCAGGAAGCACTTGCAGTTTTGCAAAAACTTGGACTTCTGTGAGTTCTCATGCACGTAAGGTAGGGTTTTTTTGCACTGAGGTGCAGAAATTCCCATTGTAAGCATATGCAAGTTTTTATAGCTCTCACCTGAGTCACAGTCCTACCAGGTGTATAAACAGGTGACTTAACTGTGCTGTAACTGGGTGCCTGAGCTATATTCTTCTAAGCAGACTATGCTACAGCTAAGCATTTTCCCCTTCTTCATTACAATTTGAAGAGTGTTTCATGCTTATCAGGCAACTGAAATAATCTGCACAACTGTTCTGAATAGTACTAAAGGAAAAACAGCTTTAATGTTTCAGGAGGAATACTTTCATTTCAAATCAGGACAAAATAGAAAAATAGAAATCCTCAAGATTTTCATGATTGGCAATTAAAAAAACCACAATTTCACTGTAGTTCCTTACAAACATTTCCCAAAGAATTTTGAAATTCTTTGTTTAGACTATATAAAATAACCTCTAATGCTGATTAGATAACATTTGGAATCAGTGTATTTTAAACAGGCAAACAGGAGCATTTCTGAGCTATTTCAAACTGATGACAGAGGAATGCTTTGGAGTTCGCAGCTTTGTAGCACATCCAGAAAGCTTTGTAAGTGAAGTGACTCCTCCAAAGAGAAGGAACTCTTGAGGATAGCATTCATGACTTTTAAATCCCTACTGGAAAGAGCAGTTTGATGCAAACTGCAAAACTGTCTTGGAGTATTGCAGTGCCATTCTTTTAATATAGGGGCACTTCAAAATACACACTGTCTAAAGCTGCAGATTTACAAAATACTGTTTCGGAATATGGGATGTTGTGTTGATTGGCACAGAAATGGATCCATACTAAAAAAAAAAAGATATGTTTACTGTTGTTGCATAACTGGAACTTGATAATTGGGTTTTTTCCCTTCACTTTATTCCCCCCCTTTTTTTTTACTCTGATTTATAACTGCTCTAAGTACAGTAAGATAAAATTATAGTAAATGCAGCTAAAGTAAAATGTCTGTTCCTAAAGCAGGCAACATAGTTTTAGTATCACTTCTCTCATCTTTGTTTTGGACTGTAACAAAGCAAAAAGCAGTCCCTTCTTACCTGGCTGTTGCAGTTTACCTTTAACATGGTGATTTTACGTGAGAGGTACACACTTGCTTGTTACCTTCAAAACCACGTCTGAATGCTGAGGTGAAAAGGAGGCTTCTTATCCATTCATTTCATATATTTGTCAGTTAAAGTGTCTCCCTTCTTAAAGATGAGTGCTTAGAAAGGTCGCACTACACTATGTTTCAAAGGTTGAAACAAAATTTATGTCAGTGTGTGTTTGCATCCATGTAGGGAATCATTTTGATACTTTGGGGGAGAATTAGAAGTAGGAGGATAACACTGTGATTGCTTTTTGTGCACCAGAATGCACATGTTTAAAAACAGAAGCTTTTTCCATACATTTCAATATAACACATCAGAATATTTATCTGAATTTTGTTTTACTGAAAGAAGACGAGGAAAAAGGAAAAGAGAAAAAGGCATTTCTGCTAAAGCTGCTCTATGAAAGGATGGTATTGCTGCAATTTCATATTCAAGCTTTTAGCAGTGCCCATCCGTGTTTGTTTAGTTCTACTGAGACTACAGTAACAGTCACCTTATTTTATCCAGTATTGGCATTCTCTGACAGGCTTCTGGTATGACAGCAGTCCGCTGGCTTCTTGTGGCTTCAGGGAACAGTCTTAGAGTAGCAGCATCCACCAGGATTGCCGTGCACCTGAGCTGCGGGAGCCAGTGTCAGACCGAGCCATGGCTTCAACTTTTTTTTCCCCCCACTTGCAGAATATTGGTCAATATTAAAAATAACGATTTACAGGTAAGTAAATGTAAAGTATGTTATTCTTTTCTAAAATTATGGGCTTCATGCTTTAATACCCAGCTTTTTTGTTGACTGTGTAAAAGAGGAATTTGTTCTTCAGTTTAACAAGACACATCTATGTCTTTTCCACTTAAGGCTGTAAGCAGAGCTGATCGAGCTAACCTCAACTTTTGTTTTCAGTTTTAACAACTTGGCCACACACATCTTCACATTTGTGTTGGTATGAGTTGATGTGGTAACTACATGGCGTTAAAAAGGCGAAAAAGGGAGCAGGTCTATCTAGACTTGTGTTTCTGCTTTTCTAATTGAACAGAGCCCCTGTCTATATGCCTTATTGCTTCTGGGATTTTAATAACAATGAAATAGTTCTGTTTAACAGGATTTTTCTCAGGCGTACAATTTCTGTGAATTAAAATTATTCTTCAATCTTTAGGCTGTACTTACTCACCAGAGAAAGTAAAGCAGGCAGTGAACTTCACAGCAAAGCCGATCCTGTCAGAATGAAGAGTTAGAGACCAAGGGAAGGGATTTAAATCCTGAATAATTATCACTGCTTTCAAAATAAAAAAATCCATAAAATTCACTATACCTACTCACAAGAGCAGTGTTTAGAAATTTTCCCTAGTGCTGCAAATAGTTTGCTAGTCCTTGCAAATCCAGATCTTCAGCAAATGGCTTGAGGAAGTAAGTGAAGAATTCATAGTGCCAAGCTTTAAAGCAGGCAGGGTGGTGGGTTTGGGGAAGGGGGAAAATGAATTCTTCATTCAAAAAATGAAATTTTCATTTTATTTTATTTTATTTTTTCAAAATGTACTGACAAAGAGAAAGAAAAGAAAGATAGTACATCTGCAAATGGCTACAGCCTTGTGTAACCCATTGAATTAAATGGAGTTCCCTACACGCACAGAGGTCTGGCCACATGGAAGATGTGGGATTGACTCATAGTTAAAAGATTTAAAGTAAATTTTTTTCCTTTTACATTTTTGTTCACTGTATTTTTTTCATTTTCTTTGTGCTCACACCCACATCTCCCAAGATTCCTTTTTCCTCTTTCTAAGGTAGCATGCACTGTTACCCAGTCTTGTGAACAAAGCTACAATTACCTTGTTAGAAGGAGATAATCTGTGTGAGCACAAACCAGATCTTTGAGCATATAAGCAAAGGTGAAGCAGGTAGGCTCACATATGAAAACAGAAATTATACTAATGATTTCTGAGAGCAATATCATTTTCCTCTGATTATCCAGTATTTTTTATTCTGATTGTTGTGTTAAGAAATTTTATTAGAAGTTGAGCAGCTGACTGGAATATGGGATGTGTTTATGTATAAAACAGGATCTCAGATCTGTCTGCAGAACAGAGGAAGAATTGTTCTGCTTATGATTGAGGCAGTCCTGCTTTTGAGGTTTTTTATTTCCATTCTTTTTCCTAGATTTATGCCTGACTTTTATAGTTTGGAAAGCTATTTTTTCTTTTCAGCTGCACTTTTTTAAAGAATAATTTGTTAAAGCCTTGAAATACTTGTGTTTTAGACATTTACAGTCCATTCAACAGAAACCAACATAAAATATTTTCTGACTACACTCTACCTAAGATGGTAAATCCAAACTAACGGGACCTTGAAAGTAAACTGCTGTGTTCTGGCTTGCTGGACTACAGGAGACGAATGAGCAGAACCAGGCAGGCTACAAAGCCTGCCGGATAGAAAGAAAGTAATCCATTTTTTTCAAGCTTTATCGTCTTGTCTGGTCATATGGTAAACCAGGCTTGCTGAAAGGCTCGTGCTTCCTTTACTTTCTCAAGTGGATAGGTATCTAGCAAATAAATGTGTGGCTTAAAAAAACTAATGCTCCATTGATGACATTAATGAAGCCAAAAAAAAAAATTGATAGCTAATCTTATCAAATATACCAACTTCCACAAGCAAAATTTAGAGATTAGCAACAAGCATAGTGCTTAAGTACTATACTGTTTCAGTTTGGTTTCTTTTGGTATTTTAATGGATATCTGTTACTCCTTCAACATTTTGCCAATTTGACAGTATGATCAAGTAGTGTAGGAATGTGCAGGGCCAGACTCAGATTTTTTTCTGAGCAGAGTCCCAGTATAATAGTTTGTAAATATCTTTTCTTCCCAGCACATCACAGACATGTTTTTTTCAAAGAGGTTTGTGTTTCAAATTTGTCTTTTAATTTAAATGCAGTAAGATGGAATGTCTTGGAGAGAGCAGAAACATTTTATCCTTCTCTGATTGTGAAGGGGAAAAAGGAAAGCTTATTATTTAGTCAGACGAATTTTTAGCAGGCTTCCATAATTGGCATGAGACCCTCAATCTAAGTACTTGTTTTATAATGGAGATGAGCTGATCCTTTCATGTTCACTGGTTAGCTGGAACACAATTTCAGTTCACACAAAGCTTTGATACCCTCTCCTTTAGGGGCTAGTGTGTAAACAAAGTCCAAGTCTCTAATATTATCAATTCTTTAAAGAAATTACATGCTTATTTATTGTAATAATTGCACTACACTACATAATTCCACTATTCTGGTTTGAATTTTTAAATTAATTTTATTTCTCTGTTTTAATGTAGAATTATTAATTCAGCTAGTTTAGCTTATAAATCTTGATACATGTCTACCTTGGTGCTGCTTCTCCAGACATTGCTACTTTGAGTAGATCAAATTAATCCACTAAAAATTTGGTGGAGAGGTACCCAAACTACAGCCCAAATCCAAAGTAATGCATCCATATGAGCTCACTCCAGTGCCTTAGCAGCCTGTGCTCAGTACTGCAGTGAGGTGGTAAAACTGATCCCAAGATGCAAAGCACTGCTTGCACATCTGGCATTGTGATGAATTGTAGAAATACACTGGCTCCCTCAAACAGCCTTTTTTTTACTGTTTGTGCCACAGCCCTGTGTAATGTAGAAATGATCAAAGAGAGTTCAGGCAATTGTTGCCTATTGAGAGCATTCACCTCCATTTTAATATTTTATTCAAGAGCATGTAAATATAAAAAGCTTCACAGCTGTGGTCGAAAGTAACTGGTTTTTATTGAGAATCTGAGCTGTACTCTGCCAAAATAAACTTAATGTTTATTTATATTCTAAAAGATTAATCTTGTAAACCAGAAGTTGCATGGGAAAGTGTTGTTTTTTGATGCATGGGTGAAATAAGTGAAGCCCATGGCTGTGTGTTCATTGTGCATTCCTAGTAAGAAGCTCCATATTCACTGTCAGACTTAATTAACATGGTTTGAGAAGTGTCTTACAGGTTAGTTTTGAATCAGTGTTCATCTATCAGCTACTACAGTTGTCTCCTGCTTGCTTCTCAACCTTTTAATCAAAACCAGCTCAGGCAGAGTAATCAGATACTATTGCAGGCGACAGTGACTCAGGAAACCCTCAAACTTTAAGCCTTCTCAGCTGCTTCAGCAAAGAGAAAGTGAAACATCTGCATCTCCCTTGGGCCTCTGGGACTTTGGAGAAAAAGGCTTTTGGCCTTCAATACAGCAATGAACAAAACATAAGCACTGGGAGTTACTAGAGCTTAGGCCTTTCTGGTTTTGTGGGGGCTTTTTGCTTGTTTGGGGCGGGGTTTTTTGGAATAAATGTCACCAAATTTAACCGCAGTTGCTAATGTGGAGTGGCACATTGTTTCTTGCTGAACTGCCCCTTTTACTTTGAGCCACTGCTTCTACCTTGATCTGTTGATAACTGGACAGTTGTGTGTCCAACGTCAGCAAATATTGTCAGTAGCATTTTTCCAGGCTTAATGTTTCTTAATGTCCTCCACAAGGCTTTTTGTCTCAGCTTCTCTGCCCAGTGTGGGAGACTGACCAAAATAACTATTCTGAACTTAATGATGTTTGTTGCCTTTTCTGATGGCTAAGAATTCTTGAATGGCAAATCACCCTCTTTGCTTTGAGATTTGATGTGTAGTCATCTCACTTTGGGGTTTTTTTTATTTAGGTTTTCAATTAGGGGAAAAAGGTTCTAGTACAGATCATAGGGCAAAAATACTTTCAGCCAGATTTGTGTGCTTTAATCTAAAGTAATGCACCAGAAGTAATAAAAGATTAAATGGGCATAAACTTCAATGTCAGATTTAGTAGTCATTGAGATCTTTCAGGTATTCTGTAATCGTTAATTCTGTTCTTGGTTTATTAAAAAAATGTAGTTGTTTAATTTGGAATTGCAATGGAACTTAAAAATTATTTTGTTAGTTGCGAAACTTTTATATCCTGTGTGTCAGAGGTGCCATTAAGCATTTTCAAGTACAACCTTTTTTACAAAGCACAGTCACTCTTGTAATTAAAAGTTCTTTTTCACAAATAGAAAGTGCCACTAGAACACCTGCATCAAAGGCACTGTACAAGCTATGGATTTCTGTCTGCCTGAGAGCAGACTCCCACTCTCCCTCACTCCCACAAATCCTGGCATGACACAGTGATATGTCAATTACAGGGGTTTTTTTCTGAAGATTTTGCAAATGACCTTTTTGTGAAAATATCAAGGTGAACTTGCTGAGGACTGATGTAACTGCTCATATTACTCTAGTTTTGATTAATGTCTTGACAAAACATCTTTACCAGGAGTTCCTCTGGGTTTTTCTTGTGTTGTATTCTCTAGCTGTTGAAGGGTAAATAAGTTAACTGAATATTCAATGTAATCAGCTGGCTGTTCTATTCAGGTAATCATTGGATTGGTACAGTCACATAGGTATTTTGGAAGATGTGTTTATTATGAGAGAATGTACAGTAAAGAGATTATCAAACAGTATTTTTTGTGCTGATGCACAAAAGGAGTTTTTTCAGGTACAGACATTTCCTAGTACATCGTTGTTTAGGAATCCAGAATACCTCCTCAGTGCTCTGAGCTGAAGTATGAGACCTGAATTCAGAGCTAAAACACCTGGGCTTTCAAGGCTTAAATAACTAATTCAGTTTTAGTGCAGTGATTTAATAGATTTTTATAATGTATTGATCTGAACATTGTTTTACCCCCCCCCAAAACCCCTTTCTTCCACGTTTAGAGTAAATTTTAATGAGGAAGAGCTCGTGAATGTACAGCAGAGTTGCATAGATTCTAATACTTGGCGTTTAAAAGCAATTTCTCAGACAGGTGTCCACAGTAGGTAGAACATGCCCATACATTTAACGTGTTTTCATGGTATGATGCAGCCACGGTGTCTTGGAGATGGAAATAGTCACACAACTGCCAAAAAACCTCAACTTTAAGTGAAACAACATTTGTGTTTGATTTCAGTATGTCTCTTGGAATTTCTGTAAACTTTAGCAATCTTAATTTTGGAGTGCCAGTATTTCAGATTTCTGTATGGTTTTCAGTTTGTTCTTCAAAGAAACGTATACGTGGTATGATCCATGTATATACGTATATGTGTATTCTTATGGATTTATGTGGTTACAAATATAAAATATTCATACCTTAATAGAAACTAAAACCAGCCTTTATTGAGTTAAGTTGTGAATGTGGACACCGGGCTGCAGAAATGATTGATGATTTTCTTACCACATGTAATGGCCTAACAGGATTTCACAACCTTTGTTCACACACTTAAAAATTACCAGAGCATTTCCTTAAAGTAAAGGCCAGATAACATAATGCTAAACTGCTGCTTCAGAGACATTGTCCTAAATGTTGCTTCAAAAAATAGGTATGGGATTTAAGGACTTTTAAAAAATTCTATTTTTGTAAATAAGCACTGTAAATTACAGTTGTATACAGACTGATACATGTTGTTTTGTTCATTTTTGTTGGGGCTTTTTAAACAAACTTTCCAACAATGACATTGGAAGTAAGGTTAATTATAAAATACGATTCTATTATATATTTTTCTTCCTGTCTGGAAATTACCTGCAAGCATATTGAGAAACAGTCACAGTCAGATTTCACCATTTATTTTATAACCTCCTAAGCCTGCACTGCTGCCTTTTCCTGCTAAGGTCCCTGCCAATTGCCACTATTGCTTCCTTGCCCTCTAGTTCACTGGAGTGAACTCTGCACCTCAGCCGTGATGTGCCTTCCCTCTGATGTGCCTACTTGAGCTGTGTTGTAGTGTTGTTCAGGAGTGAAACCCTTAAAACGCAAATCCCATGGCCACTGGGTTCTTGGCAGTGGCTGCTCCACCTGGCTGATCTGCTGCTCTTGGCCAGCTTTGCTTTACAGTGTGTCGTGTAGCCATGGCCTCAGAGTCCTGTGTCCCTGGTGGGGCACCTGCTTTCCTGCTACACCGAAGTGCTTCTCTGCTCCTCCACACAACTGTGATCCTGGGAAGAAGAAATTTGAGAGGGGACTGTTTAAACTGGGTACTACTAATTCATGTCCTTTGTTGGAGAGGTGTATTCATGTTGTATGCTGTGATCACTGTAATTGAGGAATATACTACTGTTTTGTTGTGGATAGCACCCTCCTGGTATTTCTTCCCTACCCCTCCTTTTTCTGAGGCTTGCTTGTCCTCAGGAGTGGAATTATTCATGGTCAATGTACTTACTGCTGTATCACCCCAGTAATTTACTACAACTTCTCTGTTCCTTGTTCCCCTTTGATTGGCCTCTCCATGTAGTCATATAGCACATAACACAAAGATGGATTGTACGGCATTCTCTGCTGGGGAAAATCAACACATAGAGCAGGCTCTCTGCCAAGATGCTCATAATTAAACTGTTGCTATGGACAGGATTACATCAATGTTTCTATCAATCATTTGCTGCAGTTTTGTGGTTATTTCTACTTGGATTTTTTTTTTTTAGGTTTTAGTTTTTATCTTCCTTTTACTTAGTTTTCAGCTGAAGTGTTGCAGCACATAAAGGGAGATATAAATAATAATTATTGGAAGACATAGGGGGGAAAAATGTGCCAATTCTATCATTCAGAGTTTGTGTTTGAAGCCAATATCTTTGTGAGACGTGTGCAGTATTTCAGCTATTAGAAATGGCCAGATGCAGTCATTTCCATTGTGTGGTCATCAGACTGTTGTAACCTAAGAGTCTGATGCAAAAGTGCCATGACGTCACAACAGTATGTAGGGCCAGAATGTTAAAACTTTACCTTAAAATGTTGCAAATTCAGTAAAACAGCAGGTGTAACGGAAAAACAGCGGCAAAGCAATTAAACCTTGCATTTTTCTTCTGTCCCCCATCCCTTCTGATCCATGTGCAGTAAGTTGTGAGATGGACTAGTGACAGAATAGCGTGAAGTACACAGGTGGATTGGAACAGAGCTTGCTTGCTTGTGCTTCACCTGCTACTGTATCATTGCTGCTGTTATCCCCTATGACAATGATCTTCTGCAATTAATTCCCTTTGGTAGCACTCAAAGTGTTTGGTGTTAGAGCTAACTAGTGTGCAGTGCATTAAATGGAGAGAGGTGCAGGATTACAGCCAAAATAAGGTAGTCTGAGTGGTAACAAATGATATCGAGTGCAGCTGAGATCACTGTAACGAGATAAACAGTGTGATGTGACAAAATTGTCTCCCAGTTGACAAAACGATCCATATTTTATAGATTGCCTTAAAAATTGAAGGATGGAGTCAATTATAGCCAATTATGATGCTACATTTACTAGAGTAGTTTTTATATCCTTTGGGGAGAAATAAGGAAATGTTCAAGTCAGTCAGAAAAAGCTTTTGCATTTGCTTCCCTGTTTTATCTGAACAGAGTTTTTTTCCCATTTCTTCAGGTGAAAGCTGTGTATGAAAGCTGAGACTAAATTATCTTTAAGAAAAAGGTTGATTTTGTTTCTTTGTTTGTTTTTAGTTATTTTCATTTCTTCATGTTGCACAGAAAATGATGATAGATTATATGGCAAATAGAACAAGAAAATCAAACATCATCTTCCCCCAGTTATGTTTGGGTTTACTCTAAAGGAATTGTAAAGGCAGCCTGGTCATGGCAAAGCCTGCTTAGTGCTCGGTGACATGTTGAATTTGACTTGTTTCTTTCCCAAAAGGGAGCTTTAATGTCATTGAAGAGATACCAAGTAAATACTGCATATTTTCATCTTCAGTCTGTTAAAGTGAAAATAAAGGAGTGAGACCGTGAAATGGTTTGCTGTGACCCACAGTTACTTTTTAGTGAATAGATGTAAAATGGGATACAAAAGCATTGTCCTGAAGATGGACAGACAGACATGCATGTTCTTAAGAGATCTGAAAAGATTGTCTGAGTGGCTGAGAGGCAAGCGTTTATTTAATGGCATTTATTCTGTCATTTAGATTATCTCCCACCTCTGTTTGGATTCCCAAGAAGCGCATCGGGAAGCTGTGCAACCCATCTATCTCGTGCTGTAGTACTGACCGTGAGGAGTAGTTTCCCTTCCCTAGCAAAGCATGCTCGTGGTAATTAGTGGAAGATTCTGGTATATATGAGAGATGAAAGCCGACAATAAACAAGTTGTTTGAGTAGTGTTTCAAAGTGTTACCCTTCTCCTGTGTTGAGGATTTCATTCACCCGCTAACTTCACAGGGTGACCTAGTACATGTGCCAATGACAAAAGCTACTTGTAACAATTCAGATCATGCTTTCTGCTTTATGAAATGGGATTGTAAAAATCCTCTCAAAAATGACATCTGAAATAGCATTAAAACACAATTTCCCTTTGATAAGGTTTTAAGGCACTCATATGGAAAGTGACTGCTTTGAGTAGCTCTATGTCAGCATTATGCAATGTGTTGCAAATAAGTGACATTAATCCGTTAGGGGTGTGAGGGTCACTTATTTTTCTCATGAAATCATTAAATACCTTTATTGATTTCTGTTCAATCAGTTGCATTCTGCTCGAATACAGTGATCTCTAGACATGCTAATAGAGCTGTTTCTAATAATGTTTTTAAGCCACAGTTCTAATGACAGATATTGCACTCAAAATAAATTATCATGCCTAAGTAAAACACAAAGGAGCTTAGAGAAGCAATAATATTGTGCTGTTTGCAAACTACCTGAGTCTGCTTTATTGCAAAAAAGATGATTTTGTGACACAGATATTCTAAAATCATTAATTAACCATTGTCAGTACATTCTTTCCTTTTTCTAATTGTACAAAATTAATTTATATATGTTTGGACTGCTTCTGTTGCATGATGATAAAGCATCTTTTAAAAATCAGATGCAAACCCGGAAACCCTGTCATAGTAAATATAAAATCTGTAGGACTAGTTTTTATGCTGAAGGCATAAAACTTGGATCACAAACTTGTTTGAAACTTGGATCATAACAAATGCTGTATGCTGGGATGGCGTGTACTTACTGTATTACTAGATTATTTTGTCATGTGAAGCAATGTGAGTGTATGAAAAGCTAGTTGATCAAATACGAGTACCTTTCTTCATTTTTTTCATGATAGAACTGATCTCTTAGGAGGAAGTACATAAGACTCAATTAAATACAACAGGTGCATTTTAGTGCTGTATGAATGGATGCATACTAGACAAAGGAAAAAAATTAAAAAGGAAGTAATTTTCTATCCTCTCTACTTGGATGCCATCCTAATGACTTTATCTTGACAGCCTAATCTTGTTTCCTTTCCTTACAGTTAACTTCAGCTGTGTTTTCTATATGATGGAAGACTTGTGATAGTCCTGGTAATTTTTGCAGTTATCTGATGTTGTAGTTGTTGCTTTTTACCACACCTCTTGTACCTTTTTTCCCTTTGGGTGCAAACAGTTCCTCAGAGTAAATTGCCAGCTTTACCCTGAGCATAGCAAAAGCAGACTGGTACATTTATCTCTGCAGCTAAAATGTGAAGCTTTTGCTTCCAAGCAGTGAATCACATCCTGCTGAGGAATTGCTGTTTGGGTTTTTGAGTTTCTTCACTAGGAGCCTTAAGGGACTCTGACAGGTCTTGTCGAATAGCGTTGGTCATCCTTGTCTCAGACACCAAATGGTGCCAAGTACTGGCAAGTTTATTGCATTGTGTCTGGAGAAGCTGTTGTTCACTCAGCATTTTCTTCATAGGATGCCTGCCTGATTTCATTGAAGGAAACCTGAGCAAGGCTGTGTTATTAATGAATTATGACAAGCCTTTTGCCTGTCAGGCAGAGAGGTTCCTGTTATCTCCTTTTAAGACAAAAACATAATGGAAGATGCTCAGCTGGGCAGGCTCTCTGATGATACTCCTTAAGTGCTCATCCCAGGCTGATGCGAATACGCAGAGAGCCGTGAAGCTGCAAGTGGCAGCGTTTAATACCATCTCCCTCATAATGCCTGAATAATTTTCCGGAGAGCGATCGCCGCAGCTGCTGCGAACGTGGTTATTTGTTTATTTTTCACCTTGTCCTGGCGGATTGCTGACCGAGCTGATCAGCTGCACGCGCGGGGCTGGCGGCGGGGGGGACACGGCGACGTTTCGCTGCTCGCAGCGCCAGCGCTCTCCTGAGCGTGGCAGGATCGGCAGCCCCAGCCCGAGCCGGGCTCCCGGAGCCCTGGGCTGGCTCCCGAGGCCGCTCTGCGAGGGGAGCTGAGCAATGCTGGCGAAGGATGGGAAGGAGGCGATGAGGGAGCCGGCTCATGTTTTTCTTAATGGATGTTTGTGAGCAGGAAGGAGATGGCGTGGGCTGTCGGGGTGAGTTATGGAGCGCGTTCTGCGATCTCCCTGCGCTCGGGCGGCTCGTTATGTTAAACAGTGCAGCTTTTAAAGCGCCGTAGCTCTCCTTTATGTGCCTTGGCCTTCATTTGCTGAAATGCTTCAAGTTCACAGTGCTCAAGTAATTTTGGAAACGGGATGTAATTACAAAGGTTTCTTATGCTTACCAACAGCTTTTTGAACCACTGTAATTATCATTACTTGTGGATACTGTAAATTGAATATCCCCTGCCTAATTACATTAAACTCAAGGGTTGGCTGCTTAAGCAGCCAAATAAGAAAAGTTCACCCGTTACTATAAATAGCAAAATTGTTCTTTTAGTTCTGCTGACCTTTAAAGCGAAGTGCTTTTCACAATGTTGTCAGGTGTACATTATAAAGATAGCTTGTAATTAGACCTGTAATGAGGAATTCTGTTAAAATGGCTTTCTGAAAACTTCATTTATTTAGTGTTTTCTAGCTGCGTGACAGAATTAAAGTTTCAGGGCGCTTTAGGACTTTTAAAGGGCTGGCTGCTGTTTTGCAGGTCACCTGTTCTGCCGGTGATTTGTAGCTGCCCAGTGCTACTGCCACTGCTCAAAGGCAGCAGCTGTAGCTGCAGCAACTTAGCCCTGCCCTTTGAGAACAACATGGGGTCAACAGAATGATTTATCTAGTCATCTAAGGGTTTCTGTGATTAATTAATGTTTCTTCTCTCACTTCAGGAGACAGATAATGACTTAATTTGTAGTGGGCAGCAGAAGAGAGAGAGAGAGAAGCGGTGGTTGCCTGATTATGGTTTTCTTTGGTTAGCAAAAGTAACTGTAGTCTTGCTGAAATGTCGTCTCATCTGATAGATGGACACAGAGCTTGAGTTAGTGAGTTGATGTGCCTGCCTTGGGTTCAGTCAACATTCTGTCACGGCTTCACCAATTCTATGTCTTGTCTTAAAAATACTTGAAGGCATTTCTGTGAGAAGTTTGATTGAATCTCATTTACTTGTGGTGACTGAAATTTTTAGTGCAATGCTACCAGCTAATATTTATTGCTTTCTTCATTCTACTTTAATTAAAATCATACTGTTTACTCCTGTGGAAGCTTTTTTGTTAGTTGAGATAACTTATATTTCCAGAGCGCATCCTGCTGAGTGTCCTTCATGATGTGTCTTTAGAACATGCTTGGACAGCACAAATTGAAAAGTGTCTTCGAAAAAGAAAGAAACGTCAATTACTCCAACAGTAGAAAATTACAGCTGTAGGAAAAGAATAAAAAAAAAATCTTTATTTCACAGTGTAACACTCTAACATTTGAATGGAAATAACTTCTAAGGGATTTTTAATGAAATGTAGGGCTAAAACAAAGGCAAAAAATAATTTGCAGCTTGG
This sequence comes from Platysteira castanea, assembly GCA_013397175.1. NCBI lineage: Eukaryota > Metazoa > Chordata > Aves > Passeriformes > Platysteira > Platysteira castanea. The sequence goes on along the minus strand of VYXC01001806.1, from coordinate 251,540 downwards.
TCTGTTTTAAATGTGTTATTAGTCCATCCACAGCAACTCTTAGCTAACAGTTTAAACTAGTTAAATATCCTGCATAGTTTTATTTCTTGTTGAAAAAATACTTATGTTCATATTTGATACATTTATGAGTTTGAAATTAAGGAATAACTAACTATCACAAGTCTGGTTTTTCTTCCAATGTGTTTTCTCTCTTTCTATATTTATTCTGTTGCATGATAGGCAAAGCTGCTGTAAAGGTTGATTATAGATTGTGGCGATAGTATGTTTCTCTTACACATAAGAATGGGAAAATGTGAAGTAAATAGACAGTATTTTAAGCAAGTAAATAGAGGGTACACTGTAGGTAGCCACTACTGATAGACAGAATTTGTCTCTGATGTGTAACAATCCAAATGAAAACCAGAACATTCTCATGGCTTCTCAAGTTAGACAAAGATACAAGTAATAGCAGTCCATTAGCACACAGACAAACCCTTTCTCATAAAAGCAAGAAGTAGATGTTGCAGTAGAGATGTGTAGAGAATAGCTAGAAATCTGAAGGCCTAGACTTAATTTAGTTGTTCCCTGTTACAGAACCTCAGTAGGTAAAAGTGTTTTTCTATTGTCAAGCACCAAAAGACTAGTTCCAGCAGCATCTTGAGCAGGCTATGTGATAGGTTGGAAAATGAGGAAACGAGAGCAGGGACTAACAGAAGACTTTGAAAATTTTTAGTTTAAATTGTTTTTACTTACTGTTTTGTGGGCACTTGTACTTACCCTTAAGTCTTAAAACCTTGTCACTTCAAGATGGCACGGCAGAATGATTTTTAGCTGGCTGTATACTGCTGGAGTGAAGGCAAACCTTCAAACTTGTCCTTTCCCAGGGATTTCAAGTACTGGGTAAAGCTTGTGCACTTAGCAGTAGCTAAGCTTTTGATGTATAGTAATGACTTATAGTCAAGCTCATTGGTTGTATGTGTGTATTTCGTCAACCTCTGTTTTGGAATGGCTTATCAGCAAGTATGTAGAGGATGCTGTCTCCTTGAACTTTGGATACAGTCTCAGAGAACTCTTGTGAAACTGAAATGCAGACAGTGTTAAAACTGCTGTTTTGTCCCCCTAATTACAGGTCGCTCTTTTGTTTTAAGCTGCTTTCCATTTTGCTCCAACCTTTGTAAAAGTAAACACAAAATACTCAGTGGTGAAGCGTGTCCCCACAGCATATCACTGCAAGAAGAGACAGTGTATGAACTGAGTGACATTACAAGGTGGCATAATTGTGTTCTCTGCTTTGCTTCCTGTTCAGCTCCTAACAATACCTAATATTTGGGCTGCTTTCTTTTGGCAGCTGAGCACTGAGCTGACATTTTGATGGCACTATTTATTGTAACCTCAAGGTCTCACTCCTGAGCGATAATGTTCAGCTCAGAGCCCATCACTGTACATGTGAAGTTAAGGTTATATTTTCCCATGTGCATCACTCTACACTTATCCACACTGAATTTAATTTACCATTCCATTGTCTAGTCACTCAATTTCATAAGGTCCTGTGATTCTTCACCACTTGCCCTCATCCTTACTGCCATGAATAAATTGGTATCATCTGCAAACTTGGTTGCTTCAGTGCTCAGCTACCTTTCCAGGTCAATTACAGGTATGGGAGGAGGAGCAGATCCCAATGCGGATCCCTGTGGTATTCCACTGGTAGGCTTCCTCCACTATGCAGGTTTGACCATTTACCCCTAATTTCTGGTTATGTCTCTTAACCAGTCATGTTGCTGTGCAAAGACCTCTGTTTTGCCATGGGTGCTTAGTTTCTTTAAAAGCCTTTGGTGAAGTACTTGTTAAAAGCTTTTTTGAAATTGATTGACTGGTTCACTGGTTTCACATGTTTTGTTTGAGCTATTCAAAGAATTGGGTTAATTTTGTAAGACTTCACTTAATGAAAACTGAAATTTGATTCTTCTTGGACCCCACTTAGGGCCCACTTAGTCTTTTTGCTATTATAGTTTCTATTAACTTCACTAGCGCATAGATGTCAGGTTTGCAGGTTGCCGTGCCCCTGGAGCTTCTCTGGAACCTGTATTAGAATGTGGCAGCACATTAGCCACGGTGGAGACCTCGAGTAGCAAGGCACTGTGGAGAGGGATGATCATTAGTAATTCAGCTATTCTCCCTTTTCAGTTTGCACTCTCAGGTGAATGCTGTCTAGTGCCAGCCATTGGTTACTTCATTCACAAAAAAAATTTGGGGGGTTTTTTCCCGTACTTCTGTAACACCCACCATAATAGAGTTCCTTGTTCCTAATAACATAATAATAATAATTTTAATAATAAATTAAAACCAGATCAGTTGTTAAAATCTGGATGTAAAAAATGCAAGTCTTCCGTTATTTTTTGCAAGTAACACACTACTATGTTTTGCTTTGATTTTATATATTTTCATTTTCCTTACTGGTGTTTGAGAGAAACACTAGTAATGCTAACGGTTGAAGAAAGGGCAAGATTTCATTTACAGAGAATAAGATTTTTAAAATCCTGAAAATTTATGGAGTTGTTATTTCAGTTATATAAATCTGAGATGTTATTTGAAACCACGGTCCTCTAGAAAGGAAGTAGTATTTTTAATTTGGCAATTTCTTTTTATTAAAAACACATATGGCCTCTATCCATAATTATCAATCTTAAATTACACTGGACAAATTTAAGCTCATGGATAATAAATGTGCGACAGCACCATGTGTAGTTTCAGAGTGAAGCTTTTGTCATATTTCATTTTGGGGGAATATTCATTTGACATTCCTCATTACACAGCTCCCATTCAAAGCTGAATAAAAAAAAATGACTGAAGGGTACTCTTGGAGTCACAATCTACCATTTCTTTGGACAAAGCTGTGTCAGTGTTTGTATTATATATTCAGATTTTAGGGATTTGGAAGTGGGTTTTAGTCACACTAGACTTATATTTCGAATCCATCGAGTTTCTGAGCTCCTTCAACTCCCTTAAGTGGGGTTCTCACTCCGCAAGGCAGAAGAATACTGCAAGTGAAATCCTTGACAGCAGGTCCTTTTGCTTCTTGAAGCAAAGAGCAAGTAAAGCCTCTCGGATATCTGTGGAAGCGTGGCCGTGATTTTACTGCAGAGCTCTGCTGAGGAAAGCTGCGCTCAGTCTGTGGAGGCAGAGCAAGAGATTGTTCTTGTGTTTTTATCTTACAGAAATGGGCTTTGTGGTCCTTTATACAGTCCCGTGTGATGGAAAAACTGGCAGCTGTGATCCTCCAACTTCACTCTACTCTGTGTTTCACATCCTGTCTGTCCTCAGTGGGAGAAATGACTGAATCTCTTTTTCTTCTGCCACGGGTGTTCAGGGGCATGAGGTCTGATTCATCACAGACACACCACTCAAGCTGATACTCCCATTATGCTCATGTTGGAGGAATGAGAAAAGAGTACCATTTGTAACTGGGATTACAGCATTTTTCCAGTGATAGTTAAAGACTTTGACAATTATAGGAAGAAACAGTTTTTATATTGGCATGTTTTCTGCTTGTCAAGGTGAAAGTAGGTGAGTTGAAGAGAGAAAAAAATTGGACAAAAATCACTAGGTAATGAGGTAAATTAATTACAAATAATACATGGAACTAACATGATGGGCATTTAATTTAAACAGTTTGGCAGGGAAAGATTAAATGAAATTTTACCTGTAGAGCCGAGAACTGTGTATATAGGACTTACATAGAACTGCTTGATAGTGATTTTGTTCCTGTTCTTTCACCTTTGTAAATTACTGTGGACAGACCAGAAAACTGAAGTACCATCATAATTCCTCACTAGCACAAGGAAATACAGTGTAAAAGAAGTGCCAGGTTCTAGTGCAACCCTACTTTAATGATAAGTATATGCACTTTACAGGCTTCAGGAAGACATCCCCACATCTCTCCCCACTGTATTCTTAATGTCTAGAGAAACCCTCTGATTTTTGCATTCTGAAAGATCTCTTTGGCAAAGTATCTTGGGAGTATCAGAAACAGGGCAAGGAACAAGTTGGATATCAGCACTCCAATTTGCTTGGACATTGGCCAGATCCTGATGTCAGATTTTGTATTGAGGAAAAAAATTCAGGTCTGAATGGCAAAAAAACTTTGAGGCCTTTCATCTTAGGTTGTGCTTTCAGGCAGTATTACCTGCCACAATTGCAGAGACATATTACACCCGTGTTAAATCTAGTTCATTACAGGGATCTTGAGCATTGGTCTCCTAAGAACTAACATTTGTATAAAAGTAGTTTGAAAAAGTGTAGGGGAGAAACTGTTTAACAAGAGGATTTTTAAAGTTTGTTACAAACAAAATAGATATGGAAGAAGACACAAAGTACTTTTTCAAAAAAACCAACAGGAAAGTGGAAGTTTAAGTATGCATGATGAGGCATTCTGTAGAAGATGGTCTGGTATTTGGCAGATTTCTGAGGATGTGCCAGGAACAGGCATGAGCTATAGATTTGTGCATACCAGCAGCTCATGACAGCTGAGTTAGCACTAACATCGCCTTCTTTGTACGTAGCATGTCCAGCATAAGACTCTGTACACCCATACATACTTTTTCACACCTGCATAGAGTTTCTCTGGGACAGCAGTGTTGATCTTCAGATCTGGTATCAGGCTTGATATTTTCTGGCTGCAAATTGGCCATTTGTACTTCCTTTCTAAGTGTGTAGTACCAGTGACTATAGCAATAATAATGAAGCATTGTGGGTGAAAGTGCTGTTGGACTTCCTGTAGGGAGTAAGAGACCTCAAGATAAACAACAAAGCTTGGTCTATTTTCAGACTCCTATGGACAGACCAGCTACAGAATGCACAGATAAACTGAGAATGACCATAAAATGATTTCAGTAGGTGACTTAAAATCCAGATAATTTATGAAGGGAATTTGTTCTGAGTGTTCTTTCAGGGAGTTTAGGGAGGCACAGCTCGTAGCCTATGTGATAGGAAGATTTGCAGCCCAGTGGTTAATTCAGGCAGTTGTCTGCTGCCCTTCAAGGCCTGGCTGAAGTCTTTTCATGATTGGCCTCCTTTCCTCAAGCTCCCACTTCTTCGGCACACAGCAGCAGGCTAGCCTAGCTCGCAGCCAGCACGCTTTCTGCTCCAGAGAGGCTTTTGGTGAGAAGGGTAACCAAGGCCAAGTTGTGTGAATTATTCTTCAGACATAGTCTGCTTCCAGCTGTCCTCTTTCCTGGCAGCAAGGGAGCAGGCAGGGACTGCATTGGGCACAGACTCAGAAGTAATGCAGAACAGTCATTGTGTGTGGGTTTAGTATATCCAGCTTTTCTGGATCCACCCTATTTGGCTGGATCTTTACAGCCTGCAGACAGTGCTGCTCCTGCTGTGATGTGGAGCTGATCCCCACTGTGGTAGCTGACATGGCTTGATGGGTTTGTTGCCAAATGTACCATAGTTTCACTGGTGACACTGAGAATAATTTCTAAACTTCACCGGTGTAGGCATTGTCTCCTTAAAATGTAGACTGGAGGAACAACTAGCAGATTCCTCCTTTTTGCTTGTTTATTTTAGGTCTTAATAGACTTAAGTATTTCAGGACTCTGTAGTAAAATAAATGCCTGAGGGAGTCTGAAATGTTCACACATAACTAGGGCTGGCAGGAGAACAAGAATTCAGTGTCATGAAAAATTTAGCAGGCTTGGCATTCATCTTGATGAGGAACTAAACACAGTTCTTCAGAGATTTTAATGAAAAAAAAAAAGAGGGAGAACAAGTTGTTCTGCTATTAGCTGCAGGCTCATTAGCTGGGGCACTCACCTGGAAGGTAGGAGACCCAGACTTAATCCTCTGGCCTGCATCAAGCAAAACATTGAAGTGTCTTTTCTCTGGTTAGCTACTGTCTCTGTCAGTTTGTCTCCCTTACATGGCCCAAAAGTTTGGGATACCATCTGAGATGCCTCTTCAGTAGTAGGTGGGGATAAAGGTGGTTGTGGGTGCCTTCTTGTGTTGAGAGTCTGCAGTTTGTATTGGTGAGTGGTTGTGGACAGTCCATAAGAACTGCCCAACTGTCTCTACTCAGACCATTGTTTTTTAAACATGTCTTGAATTTGCTTTCATGAAAAGTAAGCAATGACATTACCTGTGTCTTTATGTTACTTCATGTCCCCAAGTGCTGCAAATAATTTCTAAATTTATTTTAGTATGCTAGTGGTTTACATTAAATGTCATAATTCATTAACTAGTGCTACAATCAACACACCAACTTGTTCTTGTCGTGATAATTTTTTAGTGGAATTTTAGTGGACTAAATTAATGAATTTGTAACAGGAACGGTGTCTGAAACTTTTTAATTGTGATGTGAGGCAAAATAAAAAGAGTGTCCATTAACTAAATAAAAGACTAAGGAAAGGTCAGAGGGAAGAAGGTAGAGGCAGAGATTTCCTTGGTTGTAAAAGGGAAGGCCAAGACACTGGGAAGCCTTGTCTCTAGGAGGTCACAGATGTAGGTGGCACTGCCTTGACTTCACGTATGTTGTGCAGTTCTCAGGGGCTCATTGCCTGCCGGCTTCGCAGCATTCAGTTCATAACCTTTGAAGGGGATAGGAGGCATGCAAGATAAAAATACCGTATTTTGCAAAGCAAGCAGGAGAGAGAACATGCATTTCTGCCCTCAAACGGGGATTCTGGTAGGAGATGCCTGAAGTAAGAAGATAATTTGGTGCACTCTGTCCAGTAACTTTACATTCAACTTGCATGACAGCCCCTCCTTCAAAGGCTGTTTTTTTGTTTTGTTTTTATGGATAACATGAATGCAAACTATTTTGAGCTAGGGGTGGGAGGGGAAGAGCTGAATGCATTTTAATCCAATAGATTCCATGAAAAGAGACTGTAACCATAAAAACGTCAAATAAAGCAGTTGTGTATTATTGTTTATAATGAATTGTTTTCTGCTTTTTCTGCTAATCAGGCATTTTCATAAATGCATTTTCCTTCCAAATGGTTATGTTGCTATTCCCGTGGAGCAGCTGCAGTAACATATCGTATTGCATGTTAGGATTTTTTCTTTCAAATGGAATGATGCATGAGTCATTAATGCCTAAAACATAGTAAAACTTATTATGCTGTCGTTCGTACCACATCTTCTGAAATAAATAGATCCAAAAAGACACTTGCAGTGCAAGTTGTATTCCTGAGAGTTTGTATAGGCTGATGAATGTTATGGGCTGATGCATCATTTTTATTCAGAAGAAATTTGTGTAGGGTTCTTAATATCACTGCCTGCTCACCTCAGCACACATAATCTTAACATCAGTGTGGCAGAGGGCTTTGTATTAAACTGCATTGATTAACAGCCTCCTCTAGTCACAGGATCTGACTTTGAAGTATCCTGTGATTTGTTTTCTGCTTATGCATGTGAAGATTCTGACCAAGAATTGACTTTGCAGGCTGTAACTGCTTCAGAGGCATATAAGAAATGGTAACTGCATTAGAAAACATGTAATGAATGAGTATTTGGACCACTACCATACCTCAAAGATAAATAACGAATACAAGCAAAACACAAAAAAAGGTATCTCAGATAACTGAGCAAGAGAGCTAAGACTATTCCTTTGTCTTTATCTCTTCATGTAGAAACCATGACATTTCAAGAGTAGGAGGCTAATTTAAGTTCAGTGTAGTAACAGCAACTTCTGTAACAGAGAACTTCATGTGTGTTAGGCATTAACATGCCAAAGGACAAAATTAATGCAATGTGGGTAAACCTGATTTCAGTTCTGTGTTTCTTTTTTCTCCATGCTTATAAATTGCATTTTATAAGGTCTGATCCTTTCTAGAATGAGCATCTTTTAAGTGTTCCTGCGTAATCTGTTCCTTACATAGTGCTGCATTATCAAGCATCATATAAAATTAGTTATTTTGTGTTGATCTGAATGCAGACCAAGTCAAGCCATTAGTTGGCTTTTTCAAGAGCTGCTCTCATAATTGTTTGCATTACATGTTTTTATAACAGAGGCAGTGTATGAATACAAATGTACATACAACCTTGGCCAAGAACCTGTTAAAAATTGTCTTTTTCAGAGGGGGGAAAAAAACCTAAGCAAGTAAGAAATTTGTTCATGTCTTTTCTTATCAGTAAGTACTTTGGTAGATGTTTTGGCAGTAGAGATTCATGAAAGTTGATGGGAGGGAGTGGATAGTCTTGGAAAGCACATGCCATAAAGTATATGGGGAATTTTAGTTTTACAGGACTGGGCTTCCAGACCAATTCCTCTAAATGCTTTCTATGTAGTAACTGGTTTTTATCTGGCAGCTTTTACTGGTACTGAGGGGGACATCTTGAAAGTAGAATATGTCAACATTAATAATTTTTCAGGAACTCTGAGACTTATACAGCTTCTACTGGCAATCCTGCTGTTTAGCTGAAGAGCAGTTGTTTCAGAGTTTGCAAAGCACTCAGACTACAATTTCCTTTCATCCCTTTTCAAAGAGATGGATAACCTCTGCCTGCCAGCAGATATGGATGGCCCAGCTGGCGTATCCCTTGTCCCTGTACCAAGGCCTAAGGATTCTGGAAGCAGCTTGGTAAAGAGGGTTTGTTACCCTTGGCTCCAGTCAGGCATAAACAAGTATTTTCTCTATTTTGGAATTTTCCTTATATGTATTTTGGCCCAATATTTTGGGCCTTTTCTATTTTCTTTGAGATAAAAGCGCTTCACAGTAACTGGTGTGGTTTACTTTACTCCAGTTTCTACTATTCTGAAGTGGTCAAGTTGGCAAAAAAATAAAGATTATGTTATTACTGCTAGATTTTATAGCTAATATTTCATGAAACTTTATTAGAACTCCCTTTTGTTCATTAGCTCATAACTTTATGAAAAGCAGTTTTGGACTGAAATTTTCTGTGTTTAATCTGAGGCCAAAGGTATTTTTTTACCTCCATTCAGCATTTTCTAACCTACCTAAGCTAATGTGAGGGCTTTGTATATTTTTTTAAGAACTGTTAAGTCTGTGTGCTTTTGAACTTGAGTGGATAACTAACCCTATTTTAAATTTATGGTTTTAAATTGTACATATTGCTAGAGCACTTATCCAGTCCTGCCAAGTGTAAACACAGATAAAATGTTAAAAAATTTAAAGCTATCAAATAAAGGATTTATATAACTAGTCAAAATATATTCTATTTTAGATAGCAATAATTTCTTATGGTGGAAGAGTGACTAAAAATATGCAACTATGTAGCACTTCACAGAATTTTCTCATCAGCTAAGACATTATAGCTTATATATTCAGACAAAAATGAGGGACTTTGTGGGGTTTTTGTTTAATGCTGAGTTCCAGAGACACCTAAATAAAGAGTTCAGCTTTCCCTCAGTTCTCAGTACCCTATAGTTTTTATTGTTCTCGGTTTTCTAAATAATTCCTCCACAAGATTAGGCTTTGTCAAAAATCTGGCCCCAAAATGCCACCTCTGGCCCATTTCACCACTGCTGCCGTAGTGGCTTTGGTAGCGAGCTGACTTCAGTGATCATGGAGTGGGTTTTCATTTAAGCTTTCCAGCTTCTTGCCTGTGGTGGTCTATTTGTTTCTAAAGTAGAAACATTTTCTCCACATGGGCAAAACTGATAAGTTCTTTTCCAGCAGAGAAATAAATTACATACTAGATGTAATGAGACATCAATGTCCAGTAAATGTCTCGTTGCTTGTGCGAGTGGTACTGTGTGAGACAACAGTCAAAAATTTTCTGGTAATTCTCTAATTCTTCCCCTCCTCAAAATTCGTTTGTTAAGGAGTTACATTTAATGTAGCAGAAAAAAGCCCTAACAAGAAATAAAACTTGGAAATGCTGCAGGAAGGGAACGGCTTTTGAAAATGAAGCAACAAGGAACTAACAAAAATACCTATTTCAGTGGTGTTACCTTCAGGCCCTTCAAGGCTTCACCGCTGGTTAGGTAAGTTTGATGTTCCATTGGCAGGACTGCTTTCTCCCTTCTCATTGCTAAATGCACGCTTCTGTAGGCATGGAGTGATTCTTTAGTGTTATGGGGAATTCTAGTGGTTTGCCTCAGTTTATTGATACATAATAATAAGCAGCAGCATGATGTTTTAATGCACGTGGAAGGCTCTGGCAGTAGTGCTGCTCATTCTGATGGCTGCTTGACATTGAGCTGGTCCCTGCAGAGCCGTGCTGGGAGGAACACGGAGCTCGTGGGGGAGCATGTGCCAGTGTCTGGGGCAGCTTGCAATCAGAAGCTGGTGAAGGTGGCAACAGTCATTGTGTCCTTCCTTCTCCTCCTCTTCTTTTGCAATGCCACAGCCCTGGTCTTTCGAAATAGCAATGATCCAAAAAATGCAGTTCACGGGGATATAAATAACCACACTAAAAGAACTAATTGGTTAGAGCGTGGTGCTAACAACGCCAGGGTCACGAGTTTGATCCCCATATGGGCCATTTACTTGACGGACGTGGTGAGCCTTGTGGTTCCTTCCAACTCAGAATATTCTGTAATTCTTGTGAATTATAAGAAGTAAGATTTTTTTTTTGTAAGTAAGGTTTATAGAACACTTTTTCAGCAGTTTGTTGCTCTTTGTTCACATCTATCAAAATCTCTTTCAATTGCTATCTTTCCCTCTGAGAAAACAAGTCATATTCTGTGGTCTGCAAGCATAAGCAATTTGATGTCATTAAGAGCTTCTCTGGATGCTTTTTTCAAAGATGTTGTTCCCTTTATGGCAGACTGCAAGGCAGTGGCCACATTGGTAGCAAAAGCAGGCAAAACTGGTATCCCTGTCATTGCTTAGACTGCTTTTCTCATATAGGACCCATTAGAATTAAGAAAACCAAATTTAGTTAATTAGTATTTGATTTCATTCCTCTTCAGACAGCTTCTTCCAGGGGTGGGAGGAATGAGGCTGGGAAATTACCTTATTCTAAAAACTGAATGATTTGTGAATCATTCTCAGAAGGTTTATTTCCTCTTTAAGAAGCCTCTCTCCCACTCCCTTAAAAAAAACCTTCAAGTTGTCTTGTGCTCTTCAAGGTGCATTTCCTGTCCTGTTCCAAAGAGACATTTTCTGCCCACCCTAATTTAGCCCAAAGCAACTGTGAAAATACAAAGTGAATCGACTACCACTGAGTCATGTTGGAAGAATGATAAACCAGATGTGACATGGCTCAATCCATTTCACCTCTAATAATAAAAAGTCATGGATGGGAAGAACAAAGAAGCATTTCTTCAAAGGTTGCTTTTATAGGTGATTACTCTTTATGAATTGCCATCTGAAAGAGTATCAGCATCCAGAAAAATTACAGTCTTTTACAAAGGTCAGGATTGAGAGTGGAAATTTGGTAAACACTTCAGCGTCATTGCTGAGTGAATATAAGACAGACTGAGAGTGGCTATCCTTCCTACATTGATTATAGTATATGCCAGCTGCTCCATTTTTGATGCTTGGTTCCATTTCTGGAAATGCAGGAAAAACCCCAAAACCTGGTGGGTTTTTTCCCTAGTTTTAGCTTGTGTCTGTGGTGTGTTTATAGTTTGGGTTTTTTGAACATGAAAATCCTGGCAGGTTTTTGAGAAGGGCTGGTTTCGTTCTTACAGCACTGTGTGATCCTTTGTTTTGCGTGTGAATTGGTGAATAGGGAGGAGAGAGAATGACTGGCTGCACATTCCCACTGCCCAAGAGATCTCTCCTGCCCTTTCTCTGCCCCCACGCAGTGGTCAGTGAAGCAGCAGGCCCAGGCAGATGTGCACAGCCACGCAGGGCTCTGACTGAGGCAGAAGCGATGGGCCATGCACGGGTGCCTGTTGCATTGCACAGGTGCACAGCTATGCGTGTGCGCCTGCACATGGAGCAACCATGCACCTCTGCAACTTGGCCGCGCTCGAGCAGGCACCAGCTGCTGGGGTAGGAAAGGGCCAGGTCTGTGGCCAACTTACACAGGCCCCAGGAGCTTCCCTGCCTGCACAGTCCAAGCGCTGCGCACCCTTGGAGACCTTCTGGCTGTGATGCTCAAGCTTCTGTGTGCTGGCTGCCAGGGCTTGCAAGTTGGTTGCAAGTGGTACTTGGCTGGGCCAAAACTGAGTGTGCAGCTTGTACAGCTGGGCTGGTGGTGGAGCTGGTGTCTCCTTGTCCTGGCTGTGCTGTATGAGACTCCCAGCACAAGGCAGAGGAGTCTGAATCCCAGCAGATGCTCTAAATGGAGAGGTGACATCTTCATGTGAGAACTTCTACGTCTCAAGTGAAGATAGGAGTTAATCGGAATATTTTACAATCTGGCGTTGATTTCAGCTTGCTTCTGTCCAAAACTGCACCCCCACCCCCCCAAAAAAGAGGAATGTTTTTCTAAAAATACAGAGACCTATCACTTAAAATGCTTTTCTGAGTAGAAGAGTGAAGATTTTCACTCTTTTGGAAATAACTCTGTTCCCTTCCAGTATTTTGCACACCCACTTTTAATTAATTTTGGGGGAAATAAAGTGGAAGATTCAGTTGAGTTGAGCAGAATAGCTCCTAAACAATAAAACCTGGATGCTAGAGATGCTTGAGGTTTTAGTTCAGCTTAAGGACTTACTGCCTAGGTGAGTGGACCTTTGCTCTGCACCTGGCTCCGAATTTATAAGCTGATTCCTTTTGAAAATAAGAATACTAAAAGAAATTTTTAAAAAAGATGCACTTCGGTTAGGATGCTCTGTCAGTTAAGGCTTAGATTCTGCAATTTCTTTACAGACAAAACTCCCATTTAAAGCAAAGATGAGCACTGCCTGAACTCAGGATTGAAGAGGGAGCTGTTGTGGTCATGCAGTCTGACCCCTGTAAGAACAGGGCACTCCTTTTCATTTAACAATCTGCTGAGCAGCAGCTGTTAACTTTTTGAAACAACCAAAATGCTTCAAAACATAAAGTGTTTGCTTTAGAAATTATTGTCAGTTCTAAGGCATAACCATTTTTCTTAAGAAATCTTTCTCTTTTTAAAGAGATAATTACCAGTTTTATATTACAGGCTCTGGTTATTATACTGCACTTCCAAGAGGGAAAAAAACCCAAATTACAATATTTCAGGCCAGTATTTGTCTTGCTTGCTAATGGATTACTTCTGTTTTTCAAAGCAATGCCCTCTGATTATAGTCTTGCAAAGTTTTAACTTTCACGGTCCGCAGAAGTAGTTGCAACTTTGTGAGTTAGAATACGTGTCAACGTAATACATCTGTTTTGTTTAGAACTACTAACTTTTCAGGGAAATCTAGGAAAAGTAGATGTCATTGGTGTTTAAAGTTTGCATCTGACATGAAGGCACAGTTTATCAGGACTCAGAAGGATTTGAAATGTCCAAAGTACACCTCCCAATTCATGGGTAAAAGGGTCATTACCCATTATGCTTGCAAATAAAGCAAAACACAAACAAATGGAGAATCCACAATAGATCACAAGCATCATTTCTATGCATTTGAAAGCATTTATTTTTAAAAGAGTTCTTGGCATGTAGTTTCTTCTCACTGCAGTGTTTTTCACCATAGATGGATTTATACAGTCTTATTTATATATGTGTATATATTTGGAAGACTGTCTGTGCATGTATTTCCTTGGGGAGATCTTCACAGTAGCTGCAGTGGTTGACTGGTATAGGTAGATAAAGAGAACTGTGTTGGTTATAAATAATTGTTCTTTGTGTGCTATGCAACAGCACTTTTTGGTAGTTCCATTTGCATGTAGAGTATTAATTAAGAGATAACTGTCACTGCAGGTTGGCTGCAGAAGGCTGCAGGATCCAGCAGAGAGATAAATGCCAATGCCAAGTCACACAGGTTGGAGAGCGTACAGGAAGTCCATAATGAAAAATTACTTTAAAATTAAAACTCACTTATTACTAACTTACTGTGTTATATGCAGAGATTAAGAGGTCCAAAATACAGTTGTTAAGGGTTGTACATACCAGGTGAGGGGGTTTGGGGGTTTTTAGGGGCTGTTTTGGGTCAATCTACATGTGATACACTGGAAATTGAAATTTTGGGATGTGATCAGTAAACTTGTTAGGAGGGTATAGGTGCCCTTTTTAACAAGAGTGTGTACAGCTTTCAGCGCGCTGGGAAGTCCTAGAACAGATTGCAAAGAGTCATCTCAGCTTGACTCAGAAGGCTTCTAAGTGTCCTTTGTGTTTGAAAGTGTTTTGGTTCTAATTAATTTAGCCAGAAGACATGTTATTTCTGACCTTCAAAAACCACTGCCTGTCTTATCCAAGTTTTAAAAGATCCTTACACTGTTTTATTAAAAAAGAAGAACAAAAATGAAAACAAACAAAAAAAAAAAACCCTGCAACCTGCCTTGTCCTGTTGTGAGCAGCAAAGTTCAAAACAGAGATATGTAGCTATTCTTAGTGATCTATTATAGGTATAACGTGGTTTTCCACAGTATGGGGTATGGTTTGGGGTTTATATGACATGATAGTGCCATTTATTATAACATGAAACCTTCATTTCCATGAACTCACCAGCAAAAATCCCATTAATTTCAGTAAAGAGATATCTACTCTGCAATTTGTAATTTAATACTATTTTCTTACTGACATGGAAGTCAGTAAGAATCCCTTTACTACTTCAAAATAGGACTCTCCTTCTGTGTGTTTGAGACGCAGATAGAGGAATTTTCTTCTTCAGTCTCAGTGACAAGGGCTGCCAACACTGTGAAAAGAAAAATGCACTGTTTTGCCACAGCTGAGCAGCCTAAACAGAGTTGTCTACTGTTGTATTGCTTTAAGCAGCCATCAGAAGTTGTATGTAAGTTGGGTATAGGATTTATGCAACCTGATTGAGATGAAAATAATGGCCCTTCAAATTTTTAGAGTGAAATTACTTTTTCAAAGTATGTAACTTGCAATGCATCTTGAGGAAGTAAATTGATAATGCCAGATTTTTAGGGACAATCTAGATATATGAACAAGCGTTCCGCAGTAAAGAAATTCATGAAGCAATGAAAACTACACATTTTTAAGTTTGTGTTTCAGCTCAGGAAAGTTTTCATTGCTTCATTAATTGTAGTCAGAAAAATCTGATTTATAATCAGAATAGAAAATAAGCAAGGTTTTTTTTCTTTCTTCTTAGTGTCATTGCCAGCAAAATCTCTCTGCTTTAAGAGTCTGAATCTGGTGGGAAGATTTTTAAGTGCATGCGTTTTAGGGCTCCTCAGAGACTCCGGGTTATCTATTTCAGCCTGCCCACCCTGCAGCAGCAGGAGATCATTACTACTGCTTCTCTCCCATTCCACTTTTCTCCTAAATACTATGTTCCAAAAGTGTGTAATACAGTTTTCTCTAAAATACATCTGGTGAAGATGCAGTTCATCCAGGCACCCATTGGTGCTGTTGAAGCAAAGTGCTTCTCCAGCATGTGATGACCCATAAAGGGTTCATTCTTTGTAATACCATGTNAACTCATACGTAATTGTAAGCTGTGGGTTGTGGTCAGGTAGAAGTGCCTGAGGCTCTGGGGTTGAAGGCACAGCTCTGCCTTGCTCTGCCCCCAGTCCTTCCCACACTCTGCAGCAGCCCCACTCTGCACACCCGTGGTGTTAGGCAGCACCAATTGACAGAGGCACAGCCTTAGACTTAGTTAAGCCTTAATATACGTAATATAGAAGTTCCTGTACCTAACTACCAGTCAATTGTTGCAGTCTCCCCCATTGTTTATTTGCTATCTTTCTATGGGTTGCACCTATGATATTTGTTCCTTTGAGTTTTTCCATATGTGACATCAGTTCTGCTTCCAGCTTTTAATTTATGTCATCTTTTAGATCAGTGCTGATCGTGGCAGAGAACACTGCAGGTTTTTTTAAACATAATTATCTTGTACATATGTATTTAATGTATCCATTATTAGCTCAGGTGTATTTCCTTTTTAATGTTCTCCTTGCAACCAATTTTCTTTGTGTTTTACTTTCATTGGGGACTCGTATCCTTAGCAAATGTATTCACCTTCTCACATATTACTATATTGAATCTGTTCTGGCTGGAATTTGCCTGTTTTTTCTGCAAATCTATTTTGCATTTTCATGTAAGATAATTTTTTGAAGTACATACAGATCATTTAAAGTCATATCTTTTCAATTATGAAAATGCCAGCAAATTAAAGTGTGTTTTTCCTTATAACTGACCTAAAACATGAGATTTAAATACTCTTAAGTCTAGTGTATTTGCCTGTGAAAAATAGCTTACTGTTGAAACAAGTTCACATATTAAAAACAGGAAGTTTTGCTTTTTTCAAATATGGGCAAGAAAAGTCAAATCAGAACAACAGAATGTTTTGCTAGATGGATACCAAAAGAAACAGAACAGGGAGAAAATCCAAGGATGTATTTTTGTGGGTTTTCTTAGAATGAAATATTATTAGTGTTGTATGCCTCTAAGCTGTATGGAAAAAGTGTTAAAATCAATCTAATTGCCTTTTGTCATACTTAATGATTTTTATGATTTATAAATGAGTTTGTTAAGACTTCAATAGGAGATATTGCCAAATATTTTTAAATGCCTTTCATTCCATTTAAAAAAAGAATTGGAAAGGAATATGCACATCATTTACGATTCCTCTAGAAAGTGTGGGGTTTTTTTTCTTAATGTGTAGCTTATTCTATAAATGGCAGTATAGATAGCTATCTCTCTTTTCACTTGGAATCAAAGAGGAGCTCACTGCAAAAATCTGCTGGTGCTGGATGAAGTTGTACAGAAATACATGTCCCAGCTGGTTGGCCTAGGGTTCTTGTGAGAAATTGGCTCATATTATAGCTGGCTCCCTTTTCTCTGCAGACCATGTAACTTTGTGGCAAGAAAGCAGCAAAAGGAGGGCTAAGGAGAATAGCCATCCTTTATGGGATGAAGGGGGAAAAACAGTGACAAAGGATGAGGAAGACTCTGAGGTCTTAATGCCTTCTTTGCCTCGGTCTTTATTAGTAAGACCAGTTGTCTTCAAGATCCCCAGCCCCCTGAGCTGGAAGGCAGGGAGCAGAATGAAGCCCCTGTAATCCAAGAAGAAATAGTCAGTGATCTGCTAAGTGCAACTTAGACACCCACAAGTCTCTGGGGATCAACCCAAGAGTACTGAGGGAGCTGGCAGAAGAGCTCAACAAGCCAGTTTCAATCATTTAACAGCAGCCCTGGTTAAGCATGGATGTCCCAGGTGCCTGGAAGTTGGCAAATGTGATGCTCATCCACAGGAAGGACCGGAAGGAGGATCTGTGGAACTACAGACCTGTCAGTCTGACCTCAGTGCTGGGGAAGGTCCTGGAGCAGATTGTCTTGAGTGCCATCATGCAACGTGTACAGGACAAACGAGGGATCAGGCCCGGCCAGCTTGGGTTTACAAAAGGCAGGTCCTGCTTGACCAACCTGGTCTCCTTCTATGACAAAGTGACCCACTTAGTGGATGAGGGAGAGGCAGTGGATGTTTTCTGCTGAAACTTTAGAAAAAATTTTTTACCCGCAACATTCTCCTTGAGAAACTAATATCCCATGGTGTGGACGGGTGTACTCTTTGCTGATGTGAAAACTGGCTGGATGGGCAGGCCCAGAGAGTGGTGGTGAGCAGAACTGCATCCAGCTGGTGGCTGGTCAGTTGGTGTTCCCCAGGGCTCAGTACTGGGGCTAGGCCTGTTTAAATTTTTTATCAATTATCTGGAGGAGATCGAGTGTGCCCTCAGTCAGCTCACAGACAACACCAAGTTGGGGAGGAATGTTGGTCTGCTGAGGGGGAGGAGGTTCCACAAAGGGATCTGGACAGGCTGGATCAATGGGCTCAGGCCAGTTGTGTAAGGTTCAGCAAGGTCAGATGCTGGGTCCTGCATTTAGGGCACAACTCCATGTAATGCTACAGGCTGGGAGAAGAGTGGCTGGAAAGCTGTCTGGCAGAAAAGGACCTGGAGATGCTGGTTGACAGCCACCTGAGCATGAGCTAGCAGTGTGTCAGGAAGGTCTAGCTTGAATATTAGGAAAAATTTCTTCACTGAAAGGGTGATCAAAACTTGAAACGGGCTGTTCAGGGAAGTGGTTGAGTCTCTGTTCCTTGATATGTTTAACAGACATGTAGATGTGGCACTTAGGGACATGGTTTAGTGGTGGACTTGGCAATGCTGAGTTAAAGGTTGGACTCAATGATCTTAAAGTTCTTTTCCAACTAAACAATTCTATGACTGTAAGACCTACATGCCAGAATTAGGTTTATTTATTAAAAGTTGCATAATTTCCTGGTGGTGTTACAGCCCTAATCAACTGACTTTTGCAGTAGCAGAGATCTATCCCCAGTGAGTGTGGTAGTGGGAGCTTTGTTAATATCCTCGCATTTCCACCCCACACCCGACACATGGTGTTTTCTGAACTGAGAAATTCAGTAGGCCAGGGCACCCAAGTGATGCATGTTCCGGATGGCTGCTCATCAGTGCAGTGCAGTGTCAACTAGCCATGTAGCACTGAGACAATTAATAGATTTGAATAAATGAGGGAATTTACAAAACAATTAAGGAATCTTGGCCATGACACATTTTCAGGCAACATGGTATTTTGTGTGATTATGATTTGTGAAATCAGGGCTCTGTTATGCCTGAAAGTTAATGAGTGTAAATTGAGAAGGAGAAAGGAAGCATATTGAGAAGAGTTGTGTATGAAGTCCAAAGATACTACTAAGATGCTGATTTGCTTCAGACAGTACATATATATCTGGAACATACTACTGTAGCTCTCCTCTCTAGTAAGAGAGGTCCAAAGCAAGTAAAGGAGATTTGTTCCAAGATTTGAAAAAATGTTACAGAAACCCCTGCTTTTTTTTTATTGGAACTATTCAAAAAATGAAATATAGTGGCTACCTAAATCAGTTTGAGTATATAATAAATAATGTATTAAATATTCCATCAAGAAATAACCACAAATTCAGGTTACTGAAGCAAGCAATGTGAAAAACCAAGGAATAGCAAGAAAATTTGTTGGCATTTTATCTCGAACTAGAAAACGTGCCCACTCCCTACTTCTAAATTCACAAGTTGAGCTCTGTAAAATATCATTTCCCTATCCTTGTTATTTCCCAGATTATAAACCTTGGGTTTTACATGGGAGTTACTTTACTAATAGTAAGTGCTCACTTTCCTTCCAGGACCAAGCCTGCATCTTAAATTATTATAATATGTGTTGTGCTGTTCACTACAAGAAGGGGTAAATGATATGTGGAAGTATTAATTAAATAGTTTGTGGTGAGGCTGTCATAGGTTTCTTTCCAGGGTAGCCAATTGGTTAGGACTTAGCAACATGTTTTAGAGTTATATAAGGTATTTTTGATGGTATAAACTGAATATGAAAGGAAAAAAAAATAATAATTAGCATGAGTCTAGCAGTGTACAAGGGAGGTGGAGGGAAAGTAATTCAAGCTACTGGTGCCAGTATGATTTATTGCATTAAACTTAACATTGCACTTTAGCACAGCACCTCTCCAGCATAACTATACAACTAAGTACCGTAAAACCAAATCATTACATGATGAAAAAAAGCCCCTTTTCCTCTAATTTAAATTTAGATTTATAGTTATGAATGATAACCATGCAAGTTAATCTAATTTTGGTTTTAACATAAATTATGTAATAAAGCTTCTTCATATTCTGGTACATTCCCCACCTACAGGCAACATAACACTATATTCAAAAGTAGTCTAGCAGTCTTACTCTGAGTAAGATCTGTGCTCACTAAAGACTATAAAGAACCCATATATTCACAGGGTGGATTAGGTAACTCTTCCTCTGCTGCATTCTGTCCTAATCATTGTTTCATTGAAGGACTAAATGCATTGTTATGATATTGTAAAGCTTTATTTAAATTGTCTTCCTCCATGATGACTTTAAGATACTTTCAAGATGCAGAAATGGGATGTAGTCATTGTGTATGCATGTTTTAAAACAACTTATGCAGATGGACACAAGTTTGACAGGTGAAACATTTTGATAGGTTTTAAATAGCATATGTGTGTGAGAAACACTGCAGAAAACTGAAAGTTCTGTCAGAGTAACTCCTGTGGTAGAAATTTACAGCGGTGAGTTTCCCTGTATATGTGGGCTTGGAAAACTGGTCCTGTTTCTCTGTCTCTCTGCCTGCTTATCTGTATAATTTTCTTTCATTAGTAGATTTTAGACAGCAGTGTCCCACTGAAAGAAGCAATCTTGTATGAGAAACACTGTTCATTGAAATATCAAGTCATGGCATCGTATTATGGTTTCTAAAGCACTTAAACCAGTTTATTTCAGGCAATTGTCATAATTTCTTTGTCCATCTTTTTTTCTTGTTTGAAGTAGAATATTCGCCTTTTGGTGATACAAGAAATAAATTATTTGTTTTTCATATGATATCTTGACCCATATTTTAAATTCTTTTTATTTTTTTTATAGGTCCTCCCATGCCATCCTCCTCATCTAGTCCATCAGTTACTGAACATTTACACTCCCCTCCTCCATCACCCAATCTCCATGACAACCAGAGGTGGTTATTAAGTAATAATGCCAGCCAGCCAGTTCAGGACTCTGATACAGATGAGGACTATACTGCCGGCTCATATCTAGTACAGACCGGTGCTAATCCAGTATCTGTCCCAGGTCATGGTAAGAAGAGGACACTTTGTCCATAGTTTAAATACCCTTTTTTCATCCTCTTAAGAAATTGTCTAATAAAACTTAAATATGTCAGAATGACTCTGTATTTTAAACTGGTTTTCCCTTAAATGCTGTAAATTGGGGGGGTTTTTTACTGTAAGATAAGCAAGAGTAGAAAACAACTGCTAATATATAAAAGCTCATTGAAGTAGTTTTAACAGGCAATGCTTATGTGAAGCAATAGCTATTAATGATTTATTATGTAATGTGTTTTTTAGCAAGTGACTAACCTTTAGTTGTACTTTTTAAAGGGTGGGCTAAAGTTGGTTAAACTGTCATGATGTTTAGCTTCAGAATAATGTAAAAGTTGTCTTTTACAACCTCATCAAGTTCAGCAGATTCCAGCCATTCCTTTAGTTTCCTAAGGGAAGGAGAGCAGGATTTTTGTTACTGGATAGGGCACTTGAGACTGAAGAAAAAGCTCTAAAGGAGGAGAGCTATGTGATGACGGGAAGCAGTGGTGGTGATGGTTCTCTTCCTTCCAGCCAGTATCAGTAAGCAAAAGGAGTGACATACTTGAAACACCAGTGCCTGCTTAAACATCATGCCCAAAGAGACCTCTTTTTTTCCTCTTTTTTTTTTTTTTTTTTAGATGAGAAAATATATTAGCCACGGGTTTACATTTTTGTTGTATGACAAAACTGAAGAGATTTTCTTGTTGTAGGCAGACCGGAAGAATAATTTCTTTAATTCACAGCTCTTCTCATGTAGATCAGCAAAGCTTGGAACAAGCCACTTTACATTCTAAGAACCATTTCTGTCCTTCAATTGTTAAAATTTCACCTACAGATGAACCACTAGAGGGAGTTAGGAGAAATATTTTCCTGCAGATTGCGCATCAGCTGGTTGGACAGAATTACTTTGCCAAGCAAAGCACTAACTTTGAGCTTTTGGAATTTTGGTTTTGTGTCTAAAAGGCCAGTCTGTTAAGAGCAGCTGTGTAAGTCAGTGTGACATATTTGGATTAGAATCGTTAAAATTATTAATGGTAGCTTTTATTTTGCACGTTCAACTTGCTCAATATTTAATCTGTGAAGAACTCGCAAAATGGTCATGCATTGTCTCAGTCAGGGTATGTTACCTTTCTTCTATGTCTAGGAATATGAAATCTGTTAGAAAATGTATGCATTATCTAAAAGGTAGCCTGATTTAGTTCAATAAGTCAATATATTGAAATTACTGTATCCTCCAACCCTTCCTCTGTAGATGAAAAATGCAAAAACAAGACAAAACTGCTAAAAATTTTGAATAGTTGGGGTGATCTGCTTGCATATCTTAGCCTCTTAGGAAGCTAGTAACTCTTCATCATTCCTCTAGGTTTGAGTATTTTCGCTGCTTCTGAAATTTTGAACAGTTGCTTGCCACTGAGTTTACCAACCTTCAGGAATGTTCCTTAATCTGTTTCGTCTCAGGCTAGCTAAAGTAATTTCATCTGATCCTATGTCAAGTCTTGGCCTTTTAGCAGAGTGACATAAGAGGGGTTTTGATTACAAGTAGGACAGGAGTTAGCACCATGGTATATGTTGAGACAGTTGTTCTTTGTAAGACTTTTGCTAAGCAGGAGGAAAACCCAGCATACTCTGCAAGTATCTGTTAATTTTCCTTTTCTCTCTCTTTTCCCAATGTTCTCCCCTGTCTCCTCTATCAGCAGATGTCTGATATTCACCCCTTCAGTTTATATCTGTAGTAGAAGTGTTTGCAGTTCCTGCTGTCAAATGATCTTTCTGTCCATAAGATTAGACTTGTTTTTAGAAGTGCTTCAACTTGCTAACCATGTATACTGTATGTATAGTGATTGCCATAGTTTAAGTCAGGCTTGTTGTTTTTCTCCTGGAAAAGGAGAAGATCAGAGATGTTCAGGTAGTGGACTTCCATTTCTGCCATCAGCTGCAGGATCAGGATTTGTGTTACTGGAAGGAAGATTTCTTTCACTCAGTACATACGTGAATATTGGTTGGATTATCTATCTGATTTGCTTGTGGTGGGTTTCTCATATCATATATTGATGACCTGTTGATGGGGGAAAAGATATTCTTTTTAAAACAGCGAAAAGCGGAATTTAGGAAGTTAGCTACAACTTTCTTCTACTTGATGATATACATTGCTGTGTAGCATTGCATTCTAGTATGTGGATCTCTCCAAATCTACCCTATCAAGTAAATACCATTTAATTGTGGCCTTTAGTATGCTATTGTTTGATTATTGCGTTTTCTTTAGCTAAAATGGTAAGTAATGCAGCATGTGTAGCCCTTTCACAGAGAGAAGGGGTTTTTTTCACCAGTTGTCTTTTCTCTTGCATCTTCATGTAAGCATTCAATGCTATCTAATCTTAATGGATTTAAAGTAAGTCCATATTCCAGATGACTTTGTCCAGTGTTTATGTTGGCAGAGCATGGGGGATCACTGCTGAACCATTTAGGGATAAAAAAGGTGCTGATTGAAAACAATTATATTATTGAACTGCTTTCAGTTATATTGACTTTATTTGAATAGTAAGTTGAATTAACATTCCTTAGTCTATTCAAACATCTGATTGTTTTCCTTTAGAATGAGTTCATTTGATCAATGTAGTTTATTTGATCAGCTCACTCAAAATTTAAAGGATCTGAATGTGTGTGGAGAATTATATTAATCTAAGATACTGGGTTTGATTAGCTTGTTTTGTTAACTGATGGGAATTAGCTTCCTTTTCTGGAATTACCTAAAAGAGAAAAGAGAAATAGTAAAATGAGTTATCAAATGCTTACCATATGAGAAGCTAAGGTCTTCATGGAGGTATTACTAGTAGCTTTAAAAATTCACATCAAGTAGGGACTGTTGTGGACAGTTTAATAGGAATCATTTAATTTCTCTCAAGAGCAGTGTGTTATTAAGTCATGAAATTCAGGAGGAGATAAATTTTAGGACCATCAGTTATAACTCTTCTTTTACATAGCATCTCTGATTAATTCTACTTATTCCTCTTCTTCAAGGTTCAGCTCAGTATTGGACTGGTCCAGCAGTCAGCCTATTTGCCTACGGATACTAGAACAATTTATTTACTATGTTTATTGTTTTTAGAAAGAGCAGCAAAATGGTTTATGAGAAAAAGGGACATCTGAATACATATGCAGGGAAATGAAACAGTTGTTTAAGTGGGAGGGAGAGTAGAGTGAAGTAGGAGCTGGGAGGAAAGGATTCTTGAATATGATTGAGGTGGAGGGTTTCCTTATGTCATTAAGTCTGCTTATAAACAATAGAAGTCATGTAATATATGTATTTAAGCATCTTGATAAGTTTCATAATCCTTTTCCATGAAAAGTTATAGATGAGTCAGAATTTGGAGGGGAATTTATTGAAATTAGTAGCTGCTTATCTTTTAACGCAGAATTTCATATAATGAGAAATACAGTGCTAAATTATTAGTTTAGGCAGAGAGTATGAAGACAAGATATAGTTAATATTTAATGCTTACTACTGACAATGAAATTGAAGTGTCTGAGTTAGAAACTCAGATTTGAGGGATTTTGCTACCTAAATTGGAAATATTATGGGGGAACTGTAAAATGAAAAATAGAGAAGGATGTATTTCACAGCAGCATTTGTATAGTGCATTTGAACATCAAGGTTCTCATGCTTCTTAATAACAGTTTGTGATTATAGTTTATCTAATGGGAAGATCTGGAAAAAATTCAATATAATATAAACTGGTTTTCAGTTGTCCTTGATCAAGGATCTGCCAGGTAATGTACAATAAAAAAGATTTTGTTGCAACCGTATGGGAATTGCAGATTGATGGGCTTTTCAGTTCAAAATGGCTAAGCCTTCCTGCAAATTTGGAAATCTGGAGCACAACTCTGAATTTAAACTGGTGAAAGAGAAAAAGTAATGTAATAAAGCTGGTTGAATGAAAACATATTCGAACTCTCTGTATTCAGAGGTCTCATTGTAGGACATCTCACTCTACAGACACCGAATGCGCTGTGGCTTAATTCTCCTATAAATTGAAAACTTAAGTTCATGATGGCTCACTAGAACTTGATGGGAGAGCTTATACAAAAGCATCTGCCATACAGAAATTATTCTTTTTATTATCCCACAGTGTCAGGAAGCCAAGGTCAGAACCTTCTGCTTTTGTACAAGCACCTGAGAGAATAGGTGCCCAATGCTCAAGCCTGGCACCAGTAAAGACCATACAACACATGTACAGAGCATAGGTGTGAATTTTATTAGGTGTTGGTTAGGGTTTTTTTACTCTTCAGATTTTCCCTCCATCTCTCTTGTTTTATTTTTCTCTATAGGTACCACAGTTCATGTATAACCAGCATAACTAAACAACCTGCCTCACTTCCGCCTTTTTCTTTCCACCAAAAGCAAAATGAAATGGGAATGTGATTGGAAGTACACACGGGGATTTGTGTTATAAGTTAGTGGAAGATGCAAGTGACTTTTAAGGCATCTTTTCTTTCCTTGCAGCTTATGTGAGGGTGGGAAGAGGAAATTGGGATTTCCCCCTTCATACCCAACTGGCTTGTGAGAAGTTTGGAAATAACTATGAATATTGAAAAGGCCTATGGCAATTTAAATCTTAGCCAGTGTGGAAGTACCTTGTGTGGCTTTCTGGCAGTTCTGCTTTTGTGCCTACTAAACACTTCCCAGTCCTTATTCCATCCCTGCTTTGCCACAATTATTCCACGAAGGAAACTGCACGTGCTAGTGAACTAGAACTTGGCAGCCAGGCTGTCATCTGCCATGTAATTTCACAGGAGTTCTTTTGATTTCATAGTATTCTTAGTTGGAAGGGACCCACAAGGATCATCAAGCCCAACTCTGAAGCAAATGGCCCACACAGGGACTGAACCCACAACCTTGGCATTATTAGCACCATGCTCTAATGAACTGCATTTTAGTATTTCTGGTTAATGGGGAACAAAAGGAGGGGAAGGGGGCGTGGAGGTGTTCTAGGACACAAGGAAACAAACATGAGATCATAAGACTGAGTGCTTAAAAGCTCTTTGGGCTTTTTTCAGTGACGTATAAATTTGCTTCCTTTTCTTTTCATCATTCTCAGAACTGGCAACCGTCTGGAATCTCTGAGTGTATCCACATGCCTTATTTTCACTGTTGTTTTACACATTGCTTAATGAGATTTTTATCTCTTATCTCATAATTCATGATAAATTAAGTTTTGACATTGTTGTATCAGTACACACAATTTGTCCTGAGATCTGACGCTGACCCTAAGACATGTTATTTGAAAAATTAACTCAGACCTGTTTGGTTTGAAATAGTCTGTGATAATAAATTAGGAATAATAGCTCAAACTAGGAGGAGTTGTATTGAAGAACATCGTGGGGATGTGCTGTAATCTTGGTTTTATTTTACATCCTCATTAGTTATATGGATGAAGGAGTAAAAATGGCACTGAGAACTTCCTAATGATACTAAATAGCAAGTGTTCTGAGTGCCAACTAGAGACAAAATGTTAATAGAAGAGGGCAAGGGAAGACAATTAATTGTATAGCCAGAAACTAATAAAATGAAATTAGAACTGAAAAACATAACCTGGTCTGAAATGCAGAGTATTCAGGAAAAATGTAAGGAAAAGTGGTGATAGAGAGTTTTAATTAGGCATAAATCTGCAACATGGTCTGACTCACGAGTACAGTTGGAGCTGGGTATACAAATATCTCAGCAAAGAGGAATTCCTAGACATAGCACCAATGGAATATAAATTTGGAATTCAGGCATCTTGCTTTTTCAAATTTCCTGTGAAAGTCTCTTACTGCTCTTTATTTTGCTGGTCTGATATATTTGTACGAAAACAATTACGAGGTTAGAGGTATTACTATATGGGAATAGGTAAGAGATTAAACTTTGACTCAAAACATGGCCTAAGCAATAATTAATTGCTGGCAAAGGGAACCTAATAACCAAAGATAGAATGGAACATGTTGCGTGTGGTGTAGAGATACAATTAAAAGTAATAGGATGAAAATAAGGAAAGGAAGGATTAGGCACATAATTAGGAAAAACTGTTCAACAGTGAACTACATTAAGACATCCAAGTCTGTCCCAAGGAAGTGACAGAAGCTCTGTCACTTTGTAACACGAAGTTAAAATAAATAAATTTGTAACTCATACTGCTGAGAAAAAGCCTACATTCAATTAGGAGAAGGTGGATTGAGATAACCTCCTGGAGCTTTTCTAGTAATACTTGTGTGCATTTCGAATCAGGGATATGTGAGTTTGCAGTCTATGACAGAGATGTTCGTGCTATGGCTCAGTGTGTTATGCTGGCAGCCGGCATGTTGAAATGCATTGCCTGTTTAAATGTAACAGAAAGTGATTTGTCCTGTAGCCCAGACTTACTCTGAAATTGTCCAGACTTTCCACAATAAATCATTTGCAAAACAGCCGCTTTCCATTCCCACGTGCTGGACCATTTTATATCCTGCAAAATTACAAAATAAGATTCCCATCTCTCAGTGAAAACTGCCAATGTCTTGTGGGCATGTACATACTCTTGTAAATATTTTGTAAGCAAAAATGTTGGATACCCATAAATTCACAATGCCCGTGATGCTGAATAGAGGTACTTGACAAGCTTTCTGTAAATACAGAATAAGTTCATGTTATAAAAATACATGCTGACTTTTTTTCTCAGGCCAGAGACAGTTCTGTTTCAGTCAGTGTGTAGCAGTGTTTGCCGCCTTCCTCGGCAGCTACAGAAGCACGTAAATCTCTTACACTCCAAAGTCAGACATTGCAGGAAGGCAAATATCTTTCAGGTACTACGGATCAACAGATTTATCTGTTCCAGTTCCTTAGGGCAAGTGTACTTGCCTTAAAAACTTGAAAATTGTGTCTTGAATGCTAGCCAGTTTATTTTTTATCTCTTTTTGATATTTGATTTCAATTTCATGAATCCATCTTTTTATCCTCTTGCATTGGTTTTTAAGCCAAACTTCTGTCAACATTGTTCCCTTAATGTACAAAAATGTACATTTGTTCAGTTTAATTAAGCATTCAGTCTGTTTGCCAAGAGCAAATTACAGTTCCCCAATCTCACCCTCACCCCTCCAAAATCAAATTTTGCAAAGTGGTGGGCAATTACTTCTCATATCTGATTGTTGCAAGTCATCTTTTGCTCTTAAGAGATTTTTGTAATTTTCAATCTCTTTACTTAATAGAAGAGCCAAGACCCAATTATTTCTCCTCAGATTGTGGCCTTTGTGACCTTCAAAGAACAGTCTCCCCCACACCTCCTGTATCATTAGCCGCAAAATATCTTTCCAGAGATGATTTTGGCCTTTTCACAAATCAAAGGATTCAGAGTGACAAATTATCCATCTTATACTCGAATGCGTGCCAGATGGGACAACCTGCCAACTGTGTAGCATAGTGCGGATATGATCTGATGTAGAGACATTTCCTCCACTCCTCCTTCCCCATCAAAAATCATATTACAAAAAATCATGCAGTTTAAGAAAATCTGTGAAGATAAATTCATTCTGAAATACAGTGAAACATAAAAGCAGGATATAATTTTATTGAAGGAAGAATGCTGCACCCAAATGTCATCTCACTTGAAGTGAACTAACGCGTACCTGGCATGATAGATGAACATAAGAGTCAAAAATGCATCCTTCCCTCTTGCCAGTGCTTGTACACACACCGTTTCCTTTGACTGCTTGATTACAGAACAGACATTCCTAATTGCAAGATAAGGAGCTTGAATTTAAATTCTGTCGCAGTTTAATGGAAGAATCCAGAAGTCACAATCAGGAACGAGGATGTACTGCTCTTGTGCAGAGAGTAGGCTGTAAGAAATTTATGTTAGAAATTAATCTGTAATATGGAAGGTAAGAGGAGAAGGAAACAGTAACACAGAGAGTTTATTTTCATTATAAAATAAGAATATACAAGGCTGAGGACTTTGCATAGGTACTGCTTATGCTGACTTCCAGCAGAACAAATGTTAGGCGAGTGCACAGCAAGTAACTTGTATGAGATCAGGAGCAGATGCAAGTGTGTCACATCATCACTTTAAGCTCTTTTAGTTTGATTTTTCATTATTTTATTTTGGGGGAAGGTCTAATATTTTCAACTCTGTACTGCAATGCAAAATCTTTTTTTAAAAGCCTTTTTTAGAAAGGGAGGACTCAAGATCCTACACATGTTCCCATGTGCTCATCTCTTGGTGGCAACAGTCTGAATTTAGTTTTAAAAGCCTGTCATATCAGCTCTAATGCTCACCAAGCCCTGATGGATTTGTGAATACAGAAGTTCTTACAGAAACATAGAAGGAGTTGGAGGTTGTGAGGTTTTAATAAAATCTTGATTTTTAAAATTTTTAAAGTTGTTTTATACCTTATTTATTCTATAGTTCCAATGATTGTTAAGGATTTTGTGCTTCTGAGGAATTGCTATTGGATTAAATGGAAGTTGCCAGCGAGGGGTTAATACAGAAATCAGGTCATTGTAATGCAACTGCAACATACGTTTTATTCTATAGTGTTGAAAAGTTCCTGAAGCAAAGAAAAAATAGAACATTTGACAAAAATAAAAAAAGTCTGATTTGTCTTCTCATTGCCTTTTGGGTTCCATTTGAACTCTGCTGGGAGTAGCTGTTAAGTTGGAGGATCGTGTTTCAGTGCTTTAAACATGCTGCTCGCTGAAAGTAAACAGGACTCTTGCAAATTCTGCTGGCAGATGCTTGTTGCAGTCTTTCATAGGAGAAATGCTAAGGATTTTGTGCTTGAGTCACTAAGCAAAAAAAAAAAAAAGTGCATTGGATGATGGTGACAACAGCATATCTCAAAGTTACTTCAAAAAGTGAAAGGCTAAACATTTGTCATATCTTTTAAAATATTATCAATAGTTTTAATAGCTTAAGGACTGTTCTTAAAGCATGGGTTTTCTGCTCCTTTCTCTCCTACACAAAAGATTTCTCCATTTAGTATCTTTCTGTG
Source organism: Platysteira castanea (assembly GCA_013397175.1). Taxonomy (NCBI): domain Eukaryota; kingdom Metazoa; phylum Chordata; class Aves; order Passeriformes; genus Platysteira; species Platysteira castanea. Next base: position 221,941 of record VYXC01001806.1, on the reverse strand, counting down.
TCTGACGTAGCATTGACATGAATTTATTTGTCACTAACTCATTTGGAGTACACAGGAGTAGTAACCCTGCTTTTTAAGGATGCAGAGATCTGACTAGAAGGCACATCAGCCCTCCTTTCTCATGCAAGGCCAAGGATTCCTATTGTCAGATGCAGTGGGCATGAAAGCAGCAATTTTACAGCACAGAAACTCCAATAACATTTACTGCGGTTGGCTGAGATTGCAATGCACACAGGCACTGCTCAGTCTTGGTTGCTTAAGCACCAGCTTCCCTTGGCTTTTTGCCAGCCTGCACGCTCCAAAGAGACAAGTCCTTTAAGGCAAAAGAGTTTTCCTTGTAACTTGCTGTGGGGTAAACAGACCATTCAGGCATAGTTTATTGCATTACATACTTGACTATGCATATTGGAATGCAGCAAAGTAATTGGTAGAATTATTTTAATCCTTAGAATTCATAGGTACAAGATATATTCTCTGAGCCAGGAGGGAGGAGCAGGGGAAAGAAAAAAGTAAGGATGTTTCTAAGTTGCTGATCATTTATTACAAAGGACTAAAAATACTTTCTCCATGGGAATTCTGTATGTTTACACTAGTATGCCTGCTACAGTTACAGAAAACAGAATTAATTTGCCTCTTTATTGCTATTCTTCTCTTGAAGATAAATCCCGTAACAGTTAGCAGCAAGATGCAGTGTCAAAGAACAGTTCTGTTCATGTAACGGGATACTTTGTTGTCATTAAAAAACCCAAACAAAACAAAGTCCTCAATTTGGAAATACTGTAATTGCAGGATACTTGCAAATTAAAAGTTACTGTAAATTTTGCCATCAATCCAACTCATCTTTGTATTGAAAGGTACTCTGTTTTGCAGTAATCAGCAGTAAACTTATCCCATTATTGCCATAACCTGGAGACTCCACATGAAATAGTCTCTTAAGTATTACTTTGTATGCATTTCCTGAAGCTTCAATTTAACACCGCAGTAGCTATTCGAACAACATACAATAGAATTTATTTGTAATAAAGCATGCATATCTGAATATACAGGAGGCTGACTTGGTTATCACTGAGTACAAAGTATCAGCTGCTGCTGGTTGAGTCTTTTAGTTCATTCAGGGAGGTTCAAAGAAGAGTAGTTTTCCCTTGATATTGTTGCTAGTGGTTGGTGTAAAGGAGCTTGTTTTTCTGCTCGTTCTTAAACGCGAAGACCACAAGGGGTTTTTGTTGAATGCTCCCTTCTTTCTCCTCAGTGGCATCCTGCAGTGTGTTCAGGAAAGCTTTAAAATACTGTCTGTGGCATTTCTTGAGTCTCTCGGTTACTTTCTGGTAGCTTGTCCTCTGCTGAGTGGTGAAGAGGCGAGGATAGGGGTGACCTTGCACCCCTATCTCTGTGTACACCAGCTTCGAAATTGCTTCAGAAAGCAAGTGAAGCACTTCTAATGAATTGTGCTTTTGATTCTTTGAATCTGCACAGCGTCTCCATCAGGTTTTTACAGCTGGACTCTTCCTGTAATTGCTACTGGGATGAGATGCACAACATGGGGTTTTGAAGCTAAGTACTTATATTGTTTTACTGGCCAAAAATACATAACGTAGAGGGAGCGACAGACTTCATGAAATTCACACTTAGATATCTTCATGTTCTTCACCCCTTTCCGACATGCTGCTGATTTGCCAGCAGGCACTCTAGATGGGGATTAAAGAAATGGAAAAGCTTAAAGATACAGTTTCTTAAAGCAGCCATATATTAGTAAAGAATTTGTTTGTTATGAATGTGTGATATATGTCCAAAAATCTGTTTATTTGTATTGGTACTGAAAATGGAGAAAGAAGCACTTCACCATTTTAATCTTGTTGACATCAGAATATAGAGTAATACTTAGACAAAAAGTATCCACCATTAGAAGCAATAACTGATACCTCATAATTTTCAATTTCCGAGTATTTTAGATCTTAATGTGCCTCAGCTATGCAGCATTTTTGGCATAGTTACCTGGCTAATTCAAAAATAATAGGTCTTTTTCAAGTCTTTTTCGTGCATTTTTCAAGCGATACAGAATAAAGTTGTTACTTATGCCTTGTAATGTGTGGTTCTCAAAATTTCAAAATTCACTGCAGTATTTTTCTTCAGATGTCCTTCCTGATCTATTTCCTCAAGGCCTTTAATCAGTTGTGTGTAATGTGGAATATTTTTCTGTTTGTTTATAGTTTTTTATGAATAACTCAAAATAATTGGCATCAGTATGCACCACAGCCACATGTATGGATCTCTTCCTCACTCAAGCTGAATTATTTCTTATTTTAATCTACTCTCCTATTTAAAAGTCTTTGTTGTCTCTCCTAATTGTGATGAATTCTGGCTGTTGTGTACCTAAGCCAGTAAACAGGAAGGCAGAGATGGAGGATTGGTTAGATATTTTTAAAACTCCTTTCTAGCTTCCAGAAAGCCCTCCAGAATAAGCTGCTTTGCAAGCCTTCTGGACTGGAGGCCCTGAGGGACATTCCTAGGCAGGGTGGAGGAATCAGCCAGTGTACTCGCATTGTTTTGAGCCTGAAAAGGAAATTCTTCCTTCCCCTATTACAGAGATTTGTACTGTTAGCTAGACATTTAAAATAGCTAGTTTTGTAGAGAAAGACCAGCAGAATAACAACCAAGTGAAACAGTACAGCCTGTCCATATTCATCTAGTTGCTTTATACTTAGTAATACTCAGATCAACATTTCTGTTAAATAAATTTATCTGGAAGTTCTTTTGAAACGGTCTTGAGCTTTGGGTGCAGCTTTGCTTCACTATAATATAATAAGTTTCTATGATCATGGCCACAACAGACCAGATTTCTTTTCCCCTTTGTGTTTATAAAATTGCTTGAGAGTTAAAATTCAAACTAGTAAAGAATGAAATATACTTAGGCATTTAAACCACATATCTCTGAAAGTAAGTCCCCTGTAGTACCGGTTCTGTGTTAGGGAAGCTGAGGAAGTTTCCATATCCTTCATGCATGCTTTAGCAATGTTGATGTTCTCGTATGGTGTGCTGCCCCAGATTTAATCTGTTCTGTCATATCTTAGGAACAGACAGTGACTATAAATTTTGCACCTGGAATCTTAAACTACCATGTATTTATGTATTTTTGAGTGATGGAAAGGATTCTGCTTCTACAAAAAGTTCAAGAAATTTGAAGGCAGAAAGAAAATCAAGAGAATGGTAAAAAGATTGTTCAGGGGGTGGTTTGTGTACGGTTAGTAGTATATAATTTTTCTGTGACACTAATCCTGAAATAATCAAATGGGAATACTAAATAGTTTATAAACAATGCACTAACCTTTCATCTTAGTGATGATGATTAGTGACTCTCAACTTGCACAAGTGTAAATAAGGTCTTATATCCTGGCAGAATTAAGTTGTAGTTAATATATGCATATGTTTCTGTTTCCTGTTACTGCACTCCCATGATTACAACAGAACTGAAAATGTATTTAAAGAAATGTGAAAAACATACTCCTGTGGTTACAAAGACTTGAACAATTCAGTGGCATTTGCAGACGGCCTTTGGGAAAACCTCTTAAGAGGCACGAAGTACAGAAACCTCAAGATGCAGTGTTCTTTCACTGCTGCATCAGTGCTGCTCTAGTGCTGTTTGGTTCTTTTGGTGATGCTGAGTAGCAAAGAAGAAAAATAATAGTAGATGCAGTATTTCCACCACTCAAAAACATGCTCTCTGCTGACATAAGTACCAGACAGCTCCTTTGCCGTGATTTCTACCTCCAAGTGCCAAGCTTGCTTTGTGGGTTAACAGCCCTAAAATGGTGTGCTGTTTCCATTACACTGTCTGAATCTCGGGAGGGAAGGAGGATGCCCTTTGCCATAACTGTCTGTTAACAGTGACCGTGAGATATGAGCGAAGCCAAGTGGTGATGCAGCAAAGCCTCTGATTTGACACACTAGAAAACTAGATCCCTTTTTCTTGATGTATTTGGTATTTGCCATAGTAGGAATGAAGGTTTCCATTGCTGCTGTAGAATATCAGTAGAAAACCAAATGTGTGAATAAGGGAGGCTGCTCATCTGCACCCTGTATCAATTTCTGATGTTGTTCAGATTTATTGAGGAGCAGGCATGAATCTGCCATTCCACTAGAAGCATATGCAGCTGATTAGGGGACAATTTTTACTAACACCACTCATCATCTTGGGAAAAAAGACAGGGATATGTTCTTTTCAGGCTCTTTCTGAGCCAAGCTGCTGGTAGCCACCTTGAGGCAAAGCAGGAAAGAAATGAGTGTAGGTGAGAAAGTAGAGATTGTCATGGACTCTTCTGCCCTTAACTTCATCCTTCATGACTCATCTGTTTAATGCTCCTTAAGCAGTCAGAAGTGCTGAGGAATGCCATATAGTCAAGTCTACAATACAACAGATGCCAGCAGGCATGAGCCTTTTGCTCCCTGAAGTGATCTGTATGCATGGATGTGATTTTTTTTTTTTTTTTGCCTTTTCCTTTTCATTCTTTGGAGAGATTGGGTATTGGGCTTTTTCCTCTTCTTCCATCTTAGTTTTAATCCTTCATATCCTTTAAGTGTGCTCTTTTAATTTCCTCCTTTCCCTCTTTTTGCCTTTCTTCTTTGAAAGCATCTTTTTCTTATTGATTAAGTCATTTAACCTTTATTAGACCATACCATGCCACTCCATCCTAGTTACTACTTTCTCTTTTATCCTTTTTTTCCTCTTTTTTAATGGACTCTTTTCATATCATTCTCTCCTTGTTCAGGTTTCCTACGTCCCCTTCCTCATTCCCTTTGTTGTTCTCTCCATGGGACAGGTATAGCTCATGAAAAGGTGCTTTGTTCAGAATGTATCTGCCTTGGGGCAGCTATTTAATGAAAAAATCAGCTTTCCATCCCATGCTCCTATCCCTCTGAAGCCCGACGCAATAAATGCCAATTACAGTTCTACATAATTAAAATAACCATGTCATATTTCTTTTTTAATATTAGTGTCTTCACATTAAAGGAATGGAATGCTATGCAACGTGTATGTGTTTTGAAACAAAAAAATAAGAATTTTGCTTCTAATCCATATTACAACACATGTTATCTAGTATTTTCTTTAACCCTTCTGTTCTGAGAATAGTCCAGCCATCTGTAGAAGGGTCAGCAAAAACACAAACATGAATACTTAAAAGTGTAGTTCCTTTATAATTGGGGATGAAAACTAACATCCTGCCTGCTTCTGATCCTTCTTTACCCTGTTGTGGCAGGAGAGCTATTAGAAGAGATGAAAATTTATCAAAAAAACCACACGGCCTTTTCTCTTGATGGCTGCTTTGGCTGTTGGGAGAATTTGCAGCTGCAGAGAGGCCAGAAGATACAGAAAAGTATCAGTCTCATATGGTTTTAACAGGGCAGGATAATCTTAACCTTTTGGGTGCTAGGCTACTTGTCTGCCCCAGGGAACTGAGATGTTCCTGAATGTCTTAATAGCCTTACAAGAGGATTAAAAGCAGAAATTAAGGAGATGTTGGTACTGGTAATGGTACTAATTTTCCCAAATGTGATCATTTTTACTATAGAAGAGCTGTTTTCAGACTTCTTGGTGAGATGCTCCCACTTGACCTGAAATGTCAGTGTCTTGAGTGTGAATTTGATATGAAGTGGGTCTTTACACTCACTCTGTGAAAGTTAACATCTGGATTTGTGCTTTTCTCCAGCCATTTTCTCCATCTTTTTTATTTCTACTTTATACAGTTCTGTACACCTGCTGTTAATGCACAATATTGTGCAAATGGCTAGATTTTACTAGCTGAAGCTAACAACTGGTGCAGAAACAAATCTGTTCTAGAAATAAGGATCTTACTCCCCACAAATATTGTTAGTATTATTAGATTATATTTTAAAATTAATATATTTGACAGACAAATGTCAAGTTTGGAATTTCAAATTTCTCTGAAGACATTAATGATATAAATGAATTACTGAAGGCAATATTAGGAACTCTTTCTCTATAGTGTTTCATGCTCACTTCATCCCATTCGAGAAAGTATTTTTGTTCAAGAAGTGAGAGGCAGTCAGCAACCAGGACTTAAGCAGCAGTGCTGTGTAGAAGAATGCTTTTTGCGTAAGTGGAAGGATCATAATGTTAGAGTGGCATCAGGATATGATTGCAGTGACAGTGACACGGTTGTGTCTGCATGTGAGATGAATGATTAACTGTTGGACAAAGGATAAAAGAGTTTAAAAGTGCTGGAAAAAAACGTGCTGCATTTCATCTACAGTATGGAAGCCTTTACAAAAAAAAAAAAAAATAACCTGTCTGGACATACACCACTGCCTTGGTGACTCTCATATCACACACAAGTGAGATCACACCTGAGGGTGTTTTCCACCCCTGAAGGAATGTGTGTCCTCAGAGAAAGCTCAGTAGTTAGTTTTGTCCAGCAATTAATTCAAAAGTTACCCCCAGCACCCCAACTGGTTGTGCAGCAGTGTCCGAGGGGCCTGGCATGCCTTGCCGCCTGCTCCGGGCGCGCAGTGCCCTCGGCCGCACGCCCTCCAGCCAGGAGCATGGCAGCCCTGCAGGGCAGCCCTCCGGCTGTGCTGCTGCTTTCCAGAGGGCTCCAGTGGGCACAGGGAATTAGCTGTCGTTATAATGCGAGTCGATGAACGTCTGTGGCATAAATAAGCTATCCAGGATCTCTTCCGATGCTCTAGTTGTGTGGTTGGGACCAGTCTATTTTAAAGGGAAGAAAATATGGGCAGTAAAGTTCTGAGGCACCCTGCACGGTGGTCAGTGGGGGAAAAAAACCCAAATAACAAAAAAAACCCCAAATCCAGAATTGCTCTTTGAAGAAAATTTCATAAACAAGATAGCTGCTGCTTTTATGTCCTAGGACAGAAGTTCCTCTTGGGTGCCTTTTTCCTTCCCTTGTCAATCTTTTTTCACAATTTTGTTTTAAACATCTTTCACCATTCTTTCTTCAGTATTTTATCGTTCTCTTGCATGCTAGTAGAAACATCTTTGACATGTCTGAGTGCTTGTGTCTGCATATTTGCCATTGTGCTTTGTTTTTTCCTTTCCCAGATGTTTGCATTTTTAAGGGATTTTATTGCATAGAGGCTATTATTTCTTTTTTTTTCTTCTTTTTAAAAGGAAGGAGGGGAATACCTAAATTGCTTTTCTTAAGGCACAAGGAAATTAGCTTATAATTTTTTTTATCTCCTCTCATATTTTAGAAACTTAGGAGAATTTTACTTGTGATTGTATTACCAGTTTATCAGTCCAGTAATTTCTCCATCATATTTCTCAGCCATATGTTTATATGTTCAGTATGTCATTATTACATGTATGGTGCAATAAAATACTGTGCAACAGAACAAAGTGAATTACCCAGGGTATATTAAAATTTATAATGAATCACATAAAAAACTCTGGGGAAAAAAAAGAAAAAAAAAACCCAGAGTGGGTTTCACATTATAATCCCTCAAATCTGTATGGCCCTCTAATTTTTTTAATTACAATCTGTATGGCCCTTTAATTTTTTTTAATTATAGATATTTTCTTCTCTAGTTTTCGTACTCAGTATGTAAGAAGGCAGACACGTTGACTCTACAGAAGTAACTACTTTGTAAAGGAAAGACTTTACAAGAGTGGAATTTCTGTTCATTAATACAACATTTTGAACTGATTAATGAGACCAATATAATTTTGTATCTCAAAACTAATAGCTTGAGTTGTTTTTTTTTAAATTTTTCATATTTTATTGGCTGTTTATTTTCTATTACATTGCTTTTCAGATTTATGGAAAGTACTTGTAATTATCATATCCTTCATTTGATGCAATGACTATATTTTACTGGACAGCTTTATGCATTCAGTGTTACGTTTTTTGTTTTGCAGCTGAAGACCAATTTCCTAATTGCTCTTGTGCACATAGTTGTTTTGAGGTCTTTTTCTAAGCTGCTGTGATTTTTGCATTTACATGTTAGGCATGTGCAATGTGGGACTAAGTCTGTGATTTTACAAGTTACAAGTCTCAAGCAAACTCTGATTAGCTGCTCTTGTAGTTTTGAAGATTGCAACTTGCCATTGCACCATATACTTGCAATTGAATGTTAAATAATAATTTCTAGGTCAAAACCCAATAGTTGTTAGTACAGAAGCAAAATGTTTGTGGAAACTTTTCTGAACTGTTAATGTAAATTTCTGTAGTACCTCTGTACTGCTAAGAGCAAAAGAAAGAAAGGAATACTTTTCTGCCTGGGGCTTTTGTGATTATATACCATAGAGATAGGATCTGTATACAAATTTAACTTTGTCTTTTATAGGCAGCACTTTGTGTTTAGTCTGAACGCAATGATTTTAATACGTCTTTGGAGGAGTCATTTTTCTCTTGCAAGTAATAAACATGCCACATCCTTAAAAGACAAAGTGTGAGACATAGCTGTAATTGCTCAGTTTTGGTGCCAAGAATAAGTGGCTTGAAGAAAGCTTAGCACCCTTATCCCTAGGGAGATGTAAATTATCACAGGCAACACCAGACACAGTAACTTCTCACTTGTGTGCTAGTAAACAGTAAGGACATGTCACAAGTATAGAAGATATTCATAACGTAATAAAATGTATTTCTGACATGTATTTATGTTTTTATTAACAGTAAGTTTGTATGTATATGCACAATTACCTAGAGTGTGGTGTAAAATATTCATATTCCAAGTGCTGCAAGTATCAAACACAATATGATTTATTCTTTATTCTGTAAGAGCAGATGTCGTTCCTAGAGCTGTGCTCCTCACTGCGTTCCTGTGTGAATACATAAAGAATTGGGGTGAAGAGGGACCTTATTACTGTAGTAGTAGTGAGGCTAAACCTATTAAGTACTTTTCTTGAATGTTCTTACTTGATGTTTACTTTTCAAGTAAAATATTATTTGCTCAGTAATGATTCTTGTGTGTGAGTTTCCCTGTTTCCACCAAAAGAAGGTACGTAAATACAGAAGAGGAATGTTGTGTATGGTTAAGCTCAGGACTTAATGAAATGGCCTAATTGATAGACACTGAGGATACTTTAAATGGGGACAAACCCATCTGCATAGAAACTACTCTGCTATTCTCTTGTTCTGTGTGCACAAGCTGGAAAACTCAAAGTGCATCTCTGTTTAGTGAAAGTTGTTTCTGATGTAGAAGAGACAAGTACCAACTAGTGTTGGCTTTGATGGCTTAAGTACCAGTAACCAGAATTACTCTGGTTTTATCAGGAAGAAGAAACTGTTATAAAGCTGTTTAAGACTACTGGTATTAACAAAAGCCTCCACCATTAACCACCAAACTACTGAGCACTAACTCTAGGGGGAGTAAATCTTTGCCTATGTTCAGTACAGATCTGTACCAAGTACCAGGCAGTTTGGTGTATCTGGAGAGTTTATCGTATCAGAGGAGTTCACACATCCTGTTGTGCACAAACCTGATGAATTGACCAGCTGGGACTATGAAAAGTGACATGAGATTAGGTGTACATGTAACTGTTATAGAAAATGACACTGGCATGAGCAGCAGCACATCAGCCATCAAATTTCTTTCTTGGGATTTACTATAGGAAAAGGTAGCATAATCTCTCACTTCAGTATATGAGTCATTTATTTTGATGGCCCAAACGATTTTCATCTGTATTCCCATAGTGTGAGGAATATTCAGTAGTGCCCCCATGGCCTACATTTGGGTGAGGATTGAATATAAACAGTCATAAAGCAGGAGTCATGCCTCTGGCAGATGTGATGTTTTTCTGCAATTTAATGTTTTGGAGACATGATAAATAATAATCAAATGGCATTTACTTAAAGAAGCTACAAAGCTCCTACTGAAAAGAAACAATGAACAAGATTTATGTCAGGTCTCTGAGCTTGAATGAGGCATGGGCCCAGGGGCATTGCAAGTGCCTTCATTTTATATACTTTCCTACTAGTCTGACTCACCCCCCAGGTTATTGTCAGAGCTAGTCAAAACCAGGACATGTTCATCCATGTGGTTGTCTGCTGGCCAAGGGCAGACCTTTTGTATGCCAGCAACCTCAGCCAGCTAGGTTCTAAAAAAAGTAGATCCATTTTGATTCATGGGATGAAGATGTAAGTTTCTTGTATCTAGACTTCTAGAATATTAAGGTCTGGCTGGTAGCTGCATGTCATGGTTTAACCCCAGCTAGCAAGTAAGCATCACACAGCCACTTGTTTACTCCCCTCCCCTAGCAGGATGGGAGGAAGAGAATTTGTAACAGGAAAAGGGAGGAAACTTGCAGGTTGAGACAAGAGCAGTTTAATAGTTGAAATAAAATATAATAAGAAAAAATAAATTGTTATGGAAAGGAAAATAACAAAGATAAAGATAAAGAAAGATAAAGATAAGTAAAGCCCATGAAAGACAAGTGATGCAAATGAAAATAATTTTGTTCATCACCAAACAACTGTCCCTGAGCAGTGGCTTCCCAGCCAACCTTGCCTCTAGTTTATATGCTGAGCATGACACTCTATAGATATCCTTTTGACCAGTTTGTATCAGCTGTCCTGGCTGTGTCCCCTCCCAACTTCTTGTGCACCCCCAGCCTCCTCACTGGTGGCATTTAGCAAGGAGCAGAAAAGGCCTTGTCTCCCTACTAAGCACTGCTCAGTAATGCTTAAAACACCACTGATGTATCAACACTCTTTCTGGCACAAATCCAAAACATAGTCACATACCAGCTACTGTGAGGAAAACTATCTCTACCCCAGCCAAAACCAACAGTCTCTCAACTTCTTATTCCATTTAAGTCATGTTTAGGTCTCACAAATTTCATCCTCATTAATAACCATGATCCTCATTAATCATCATGTGGTAATATAACCAACGTTAAGGGATTGGAATGGACCTTAAAGATCATCTAGTCCCAATTCCCCCTGCCATGGGCAGGGACACCTCCCACTAGACCACGTTGCTCGATGCCTTATCCAGCTTGGCTTCAAACACTGCTGGGGTTGAAGCATCTAAAAACTCCCACAGTAACCTGTTCTGGTGTTTCATCCTCACAATAAAAAAATTTCTCCCTAACATCTAACCTAACTTTCCCCCCTTTTAATTTGTACCCATTACTCCTTGTTCTGTCGCTTCAGTTCCCAATGAGGAGGCCTTCTCTGGCTTCCCTTTAGGCCTCTTTCAGATACTGGAAGGCTGCTAAGAGGTCTCCACACAACCTTCTCTTCTCCAGGCTGAACAGCCCCAACTTTCTCAGCCTGTCGTCAGTGCTCCAGTCATCAACCTCATGGTCCTCCTCTGGACTTGCTCCAACAGTTCCACATCCTTCTTATGCTGGGGACATCATAACTGTACACAGCACTCCAGGTGGGATCTCACCAGAGCAGAGCAGAGGGAGAAAATCGCCTCCTTCAATCTTCTGGCCTTCAGTCTGCTGTTTTTGATGCAGCCCAGAGTTTGCTTGGCTTTCTGGGCTGCAAGTGCACATTTGCCAGTCTGGTTGAGTTTTTCCATCAACTGCCAAGTCTTTCTCCACAGGGCTATTCTCAACCCAGCCTGTAGGTGTGCCTGAGATTGCCACAGCCCAGGTGTAGGACCTTTGATACAATATAGAGATACCATTCCTTTAGTCTATGGAGCACCCCTGTGAATTGTCTGTAAAAAGTTCATAAATATCCACAAATGTCCACTGAGTTCATTTAGTCCATGACTTGGTGCTCCATGTGTTCTAGTGGTCACTCAGGACAGGAGAGGCGATGTGCTGCATGGAGCTATTGGGCACCAAAGGCAGCTTGGCTCCAGTCACTGCTGCATTGCAACTGCTTCTTTTAAGGCTTCTCCTCCACTGGTTTAGTTAGTTAATACTATAGAAATTCCTAAAAATATAACTCAAATAATGGGTTACAACAGTTTAAGAGTATACACATTTCAGTCTTCGTCCCTGGACCCTTTGAGCCAGTTTATAGGGTTTAACATTGCAGTGAACTCCTCCCCCTGCTCCTAGCCTAGCTAGCAACAAGGAATTCCAGATACAGCAATTCCCATAACATGTAACTTAAATCATCATTCAGTTTTGCTGGAATCTGGTGCATGATAGGGGGTGTGATATACCCCCTCATGCCACGTGTCTATGAATTGTTCTGGAAATGAGTCCTGTTTTCTGGTTCAATTCTTCCAGGGGTGCCGTGTGACCATAAAACCTGCTTTTCAAGGCCCAGGATAGTATTCCAACTGGTGGCATGGATCACACAGTATGTTTGCAACCATCCAGTGTCGCTTCCACCACTGTAAGCACATGGTGAAACAGGTTCATGGTAGTGTGATACAATCAATCTGCCAGGCTTTCCCATATTATTTCAGACTTCACCCTCTATACCAAAAAGGCTTTAGCTGCTTTACTAGTTTGATTATGGTGCATGTTTGACATTCTTGGATAACCTGTGCAAGGGCATCTATACTTAAATTCAACCCCTCGGCCACAAGCCCATCTATCTGTTGCATCCCTTCCTAAATGTCCTGACGGGTCATCAGGCCATCAAGCTATAAAAATAGTCCACCCTTGTGTTCCCAGTCCAGCTCCATCTGAGCCACTTCAATTCTAGCAGCTCGGTCACCTGTTCATTCTTTCAGTGCCCCAACTCTTAGGTATGGGAGCATTTTGTGACGTACTTTTACAATCACATTCTCTACCCAAGCAACAATAGCTTGCCATAATTAAGCAGCCCAGAGGGGTGTATCACTCCACTGTCAGTTGGCCTGCTTCCATTGCTGTAGCCACCTCCACGGAGAATTTGCCATCGTCCCTGAGTCAGTACAGAGATAAAAGGACTGGCCACTTCTCTTGTTCAGCAATGTCTAAAGCCAGCTTCACTTCAAGTCACTTCTGCAAACTGACTTGGTTCACTTTGTCCTTCAGCACTTTCGTGTCTTGTCGTGTAGGACTCCACACAGTCAAAACCAGCATACTGTAGGTATTTTGAAGATAACTTATTCTTTGTCTTTTTCAGAAGTTCTGTACAGCTAGAAAAGGTTCTGAATATAAACCATTGAACATGAAAACTCTTGAGATTTTCCATTTGTCACTAAAGAAGAGGGTATAATACATGTAATATGCCACAAAGAAGTCTATACTTACCAAAATTCAGTAGATCTTCACCCAAATTTTACTGAGAGCTATAAAATATTTTGGTATCTATGCTTGAAGTTTGTGACGTTATGGAAGAATATTGCAGTGCAAGCATCTTATTTTGTAACTGTTGTAGCAACTCAAAAATAGCTCTTAATTTCTGTTCAGTATTTCAGTGCTGTTCAGAGATTTGAAGAGTCTTGAGCAGGCTATCTACAAAGTCAGGTTTTTACTTCTAAACGTTTTAAAAAATTAAAAGAGCAATTTGATTCAATGATTATTATTAAAGGGTAACAACTAAAAGAGGAAAACTTGGAACTGAAACATACCTATTTAAAAATAAATATTCACACATACAGGGCTCTACTCTGTTTTCTTTGCCAGTTTAGGCTACACAATTAATCAGTGCTTCTGTTATCTTGATAATCTGTCTGCTTGCTGTTGTAAATGACTTGCACTTGCTGTTGAAGTTGCTGACAGCTATTTAGGCTTTCAGCTTTCAAAAATGCTTCTAATTGTACATGTTTGCGGCTTCTAAAAGCATTTGCTTCTGAGATAATTTTTGCGGCTAATGTACCTCGAAGTCTTACTGTTTGTTTGTATTTAATTTCTTTGGAGTTGTATTTCCAAAGTGTGAACCCCTAATAGATTTAATTCACCTGAGATTTAGCAACCCAATAGCTTTTCCTGAAAAATGTTACCTTGTCTGTGAGATTGGTTTATCTTTGTGGAAGATAGGACGTTCTCCTGTAATGCCACTTGTAAGCCATGAAACCTTGCACCTTGGGTAAGGATGTGCACATGAAATTTTCACACTTACACCTGCACGCAGCTAGGAAATTGGGCTGCAGAGAATTCTGTAGGGAGATGGTGGGATGGGTTACGTGTGCTTCTCTACCCACAGGTGGTGGAAACCTGACCTATATCAGAAAAAAATCTGGTATTCTGAGTATCCCTTCCATCAGGCAATCTGGCAGCAGTGTGGAGTCACCCCTCAGCAGAACACAAAGCCTACCCTTCCTCCACCTCTCTGCAAACACGTTTGTCTGTGCACTTCTCATTGTAAATTTAGTCTGAGAGCAGAGGACCTTTACTCATAGAACTTCTTCCATTCCAAGAGTAGAAAAGAGCTGGGCACGTAATTGATTCCTGCAGCCCCCTGTGCCTTGGCAAGTATTATTAACCAGTTTTCAGCAGCAAGACCACTGGACGTACAAAGGCTCTCACTTGCTTGTGATCGTGCCACTGGCTATGCCGGGAATAAAAAAAGAGATTTCCTGACGTGGTCTGCTGCGATCTTACCATGAAATAATTCTTCATCCTGAAATGTTTGGTTTTAGCCCCCGGTGGTAGTTATAAAAGCATGTTAAATACCAGACTTCTCAGCTTGAGACCATCTGTTTCCCTTGCAATCATGTACCACCCCCACACACGGGTTCCTTGTCACCAGTGTTGCGGTTTCAGCGGAAGACAAAAGGAAAGATATTTTCCTATATGATGGTTTAGCCAGAAGACGGACCCAGGAAACATGTTCAGGTGGAGGGGGTGTGAATATGCTAGAAATAGAGAGGTGTTTCCCCACAAGTGGAAGGCAGCAGGCTTTCAGGGAGTGCAGTCATTCAGATCTCCGCTGGCTCTGTGCCTGTGTAAAATCTTGTCCCCCTTGACTGGGGCATAGCTTGCTTCGTAAATCAGCAGTGTTACATGGTGAGCAAGCTGTCTTCACAAGTGCTCTCCCAGCATACCTAGAAATGCTCTTGCCAAATTTGTTACTGGTGAAATGACAGCTGTTAGGTATAAAGGGAGTTTCACACACTTCCTGTACATTAAGTAATTTGAAACGCAATTTCTGCATTTTGTAGAAATAAGGTTACTATTAGGACGTTTCAGATCAATCTTTTTTTTAAGAACTAAGTAGTATGTGGAATCTATAATTCTGCTAGAAGGACATAAAACTGTAATTAATCTTTTTTTTAACCTTTGCTTATCCCAGAAGAAGCAGCAATGTCTCTTTTGCTGCTGCAGTTGCTTGGAAGTCATGAGCATCATGGAATGAATTAGCTTGCATTTGCTAATGGTATATGGGAGAATTCATCACATTTCAGTGCACCATGGTGGTGATATTCTTTGTGCTTATTTGTGTATTTCTGCCATTGTTTCAAAAACTTTATTTTCAAAAAAATTACTTTAGCTCTGGTCTTTTGGGATCTTTTTTGTATATGCTATCTAATTGGCTATTTTAATCAAAGGGGGTAGTAGTGAGCTGTGATTTCTCTACCTTTTATTGGTTCTGTCCATGTCTGTCTGAGAACTACAGCAGTGTTATTAAAAGGAACAGCTTACTATGACATGAATCAGCCATGTTTTTTTAAGGAGCTTGGTTCAGACAAGAAGCTGTAAAGTTTAGCTGGAAACTGATGTGAAAAATCATCTGCTGGAAACAGCTTTGTAGCAGCAACACAAGAAGGACAATGAAAATACATACAGGAAAGACAAAGCCTACAGTCATTTATGAAAATACATAGAGAATTTAGGTATAAGAAAAACTCATTTACTCATTTATCTATGTGTTATAAATTGTTTTTAAAATCATGAACTTTCACCTCTAACTTTTTGTTTAATATTGAACTAAATTGTTTATCATCATTAATTACAATACAGTCTATTTAAACTGTTCAGCATACTGCTGTCTTTCACAGCATTTGCAAAATAAATAGTGAACACATGCAAACGTCTAATTAAATCACTCTCCATGTCCACTTATACCTCTGAATTTATAGATTTGCTTAAAATGCTGTGCTAGGTTTTGAGAGAGTTTTGTTGATAGGTTACATGAACTGAGGCAGTCAGATTGAAAGGTAGTTTTTGTTTCAACTTCTAGCAATTCAAAGCTGAGGTTAGATTTGAGGGTTAATGACTCAATCTTCCTTCTGAAAAGGGAAGCAGCTGTACTGGAAACCCAGAATACCTTTTAAGAAATCTTTTGCAATGGATTCATTCTTTTGATTGATACCTAACTAGATTTGATTGTCATTAGAATAGAATAATGTCTTACTAAAATCAAGAGTGGTTTTGTTGGGGTTTTTTTTCATAAGGAGGAAGAGCAAAATTCTAATTCACATGTAAGCCTAAAAAGCTTATTTAAAGTCATTAGAGAACAATAGTTCTTCAGTTTGCTCTTGTGGAGGCCTCCCCCTATTATGCGTTTCTCTTCCTTGACACAGTTAAGAGAAAAAGTATTTAAAAGCTATTTTGGAAGCTTGGTTCCCTATTCTTTTCCTGTCTTTCATAATCTGAATATTTCTTATACTTGATAAGAGATCAATTAATTGATTTGGAGACAAAAATTCATCTGGTGACCTACTGCATTTCTTCTCTCTTGCTCTGAGGCCCAAGCTGCAGTCTGTAAGAATTTTTGCCTTTAACTCTACAGGCCGAGATTAAATTCCTTTTTTAAAAGTCAAGCCAGAGTAAGCATCTCACTTCTTTGTTTTCCATAAAACTTTGATTATTATGATTTTCTAATGAAATTGTATATGTTTTCTCATTTTTCTCAGAAGTTTTCTCTCATCTCTTCATTTTTGTGAGGTCTCCTCTGTGTATTATTCATTCAACCTCTTTTCTGTGCAATTCTACCATTTTCCCCACGTTATTCTTTTCATGTCACTGCCCCTGTTCCGTTTTCATTTCCTCCAAAGCAAAACATGAATCCCTCTTATCTGAGTTCTTTCAAATCTGATGAAACAAACTCACCTGGTTTTGCTTAGAAGTTTTATATTGTGTTTTCCCATTCCTAGCTTATCTTTCACAGATTTTATTAGTGTGGCCTTGTGTGTACAGACAAGGTTGAGCATGCAGAAATTGGTAAAGAATTTAATTGCTTATAATGAACTAATTTCAGGGGATTTTCAAACTGCTTTTGGATTTGTAAATTTGCAAAATGTTCAAGGGATGGCATTAACTACTGCAAGTCCATGACGTAAACTTCAGTTGACTTATTTAATGCAGAATTTTTCCTCTGGCTCTTGGAGTTGAGGAAAATTAGGGGTTTTGTCCTTCTTCATGAGTGTCAGCCATATGTCACTAAAAGTCAGGTTTAGTAGTAAAAGAGCATTTAGATGCTATTTTATTTATTGGGCAGAAAGGCAGGTTTTTGCAGCACTGGTTGTGTCATCTGTAAGCATTACATAATCATGACTTGTGAGTGTATTTTTTCAGGTTAAAGGTTTTAAGAGTTTAGGTTTTCTTAACCTGTACAGTAGTAACTATGCTTCTAAAATAAATAGCGTTGGCAAATTGTTTTTCTTGGAAGTGGTAAGAAACAAAATCAGAAGACAAAGAAAAACATACACATAGCTCACTCTGGATTAATGATTTTGGATAGGAACCAAAATTATCTAACACTTGAAAATGCTAAGAAATCTATTAAGAAGTCATACATCAGATTTTGCAATGCAAACCGCATTGAACTCCGGTTAAATATGTGGTATGAGATGAGTACATGTATTAACACACTGTGACTGAATCACTGTAGAACTTATTCAGCTTACAGCTGAAGCATAGCTCTTCTTTCTGACATTATTTATAAATCACAATTTTTGCAGTCAGAATTAGGTGTCTGTCTGTATTCAATATAAAGATAGGGTGCAGGGTGAGCAAAGCAGGAAATGGCATACTCTGCATCAGCTTTCCTGTATTTTACAGGCAGATTTTGGCTATGTACTCAAAGGTTTTTCAAATTAATTCCAGTCCCCTGTCACTATTTTGGAAAGCTGAATTTTTTCTCCCCATACAAAGTCTTTCAGCTTGTTTTCTCCATTTTTGTTTCATGTTTCGTTTTCTTTCAGTGAAAACCTGAATTCTCTAATTAAAGGGTTAGCCTTCATTTTGTTAAGTGAAAACATTTCTCCACTGGTTTCCATGAGTTAGCAAAGAAGATTGTCTGAAGCTAACAATAATTGCATAACTTTCTCACTTCTGACTCTATATAAGGATGAAAGATGATTTAAGTTACGAACATGCAGAAAGGTGTATTCTGAATAGAAAAAAGTGACTAAGTGAAACGTGGGGTCTTGGTGATCCCCCTCCTCACGGGCTGTTGCTCTAGGAGACTGCTATACCCCAGTGGGGGAAAAACCCCTGAGCCCACAGTCATGCAAAACATCTGAACCCCACTGAGGAGAAGCCAGGCCAGGAGCACACCAGTGAAGGCTGCATTATTATATTTTGAATCTCTGGATAACATAAGCTGAGCGTCATTTTTGTGTCTCGAGTGAGCAAGCTTTTCTCATTTTTCACAGTGTGATACTAACTTTTCCCAGTTTGATCTCCTGGTAAATTGTTGGAACCAAGCCAATGACATTTTACCAGTGGAGGATTTTGTTTGGTTTTACAGACCTCGGGTCCTAAAAAGAGAATATAAATAATGTCTGTTAGTATCTCTGCTAACTACTGTGTGGGTTAGGCTGGGGTGGAAGGAGATGGCATTCATGTAATACGACAGCAGGATTGGAAGTACACTATTGCTTCTCGTTCATCCCATGTGCATAGTTGCCATCATGGGTTTTATATTCTCCGTTTTATTTCATTTTCTTGTAAAGCAAAATCCAAAGTATGTTACCCTAGCAGGTTAAATTTCAATTTACTTTTGCAGTGTTTCTGTATTTTTCTTTTTTCATCTTTCTTCTTAAATCCCTCTGGGGATGAAGAGGCTGCTCTTAAGAAGGTTGTTTACTGAACTAGTTCCACTATAGCTTTTTTCACTGAAGCTGAAATATTTATCTCAGGTTCAACTTCCATAAGGTGATTAAGCTTCCACAATTCAGTTGAAAACTGGCAAAGTCCAGTTTACTTTGTTACTTTGAATGTCTGCCTTATGGATGGTAACAACATCAGTGGTTTTCCTTGAGCTGGGTGTATTTGTTCTCCAAATCTGAGTTCTTTCACCCCACATGCTTTTGTATCTACCTTTTGTTAGCTGGGCCCCTATATAGGTACCAGATAAGAAGACATTATCACTGTATGGTATTTAAATTAAACAGATTTTGCCTGCCATAATATTGACTTTGTGTTACATATGTATTGAAGGGGTTAACAGTGGTTGCAAGCTGGAGGTGTTTATGTTGGAATGCTTTGAGAATCGATTCCAGCTAATGGAAAAAATGCTTTAATAGTGAGTTGGTTCCGTTCCCACAGTGAACAACCGAGAGTGGAAACAACATTTAATAAACCTTTCAGAAGTAAATCCTGCGATTTTTCCTTTCACCACCATCTGTGGAAGAAATGCCCACTTTCTTCTCCATGGGCAGTATTTCTTCCTGCAGTGTATTTGCCTTACTCTGGTAGGTATCAAGAGAAAGTTCTTTATGTCTTTGGACAAAAAAATACTTCAAAAATATGTTCAGCTCATGCATCATCTAAGGCCAAAATATTACTGGCTTTGTAGATTTCTACCTAAATGGCAGGTTGACCAAAAATAGCCAACCCTAAGATTCCTTCTCAGCTGCCCCTAACTCTCTGGTTTCCAGTAAATTGAAGAAATTTTGACTACATGCATCTTCTTTTACAAATGTGGATGCTGCAAATTAAGACAGTTGTTGTGCTTGGATTACAGGGGAATGTTGCATCTTCCATTTTACCTATGTGCCATCTTTATTTTAAATATTAAGGCACTTAGAAGATGTGGGAAACATAACCTTTTGCTTGTGAAACTTGTGAATACATTATTACATTTTTTGTTGTTGGGAGGGTTTTTTTACTATAGAGTTCTCATGCAAAGTGGAGTGGCTTACAATAATATTTTTGCTTTGCTAATTAAGATGATTATATACAGATTTAAATTAAGGAAGTGTTTTGTTCTATTCATAAACCTTGCTGAAAAATCCAAGGTTTATTTTCCATTGAGAACTGGCATGATATTAAATGCAAGGCATATTTGTTGTGAACCATGAACAGTCTTCATGAAACCTGAAGAAGATTTGTGAAAACAGCCTGTAATAAAAATCACACATGCTTCATAAAACACTACTTGATAGATATCACTTGCACCATTAAGAACTAAACGACAAAGGATGTAATTTCAGTTCTGGCATACAATATTAATCGAAAGGCTTTAAAGCATCTTGCTGATGGGAACTATGACAACATGACATTGAAGAATTACAAACTGGAGACATCTATCTTAATCAGATTTTCAAAGTAAATGCCATAAAATAGAAAGTTATGTTATCTATCTTCATAGGGTCACATATCATATAGGGTATAGCTTTTCAGTTTGTTTATTCTAAAAATATCAGGGACAAAAAAATGTGCCTTTCAAGTAAGTTTAAAGCTCAGTTCATATACTTTACAAAAGTTTTTGTGAATAGATTAGTAACTGGTGATTTCTATTTCTGAAGTATGGTTCTAAAACATTAGGGAGAGCTGAATTACAAAACATCTGAGAATATTATGACTATGAAGATGTTGAGGGGAGAAACTATCCTCAGTGGATGTGAAATAGGAAGGCAAAGTTACAAGTGTACCTGTAACTGGAAGTGTAAACCTCCTGTAGATAGCACAACTGAAAGACATTGGTAAAAGTATTTTTTCTTCAGTTTCTAAAGCTTGCAGTTATTTTGTGTGACTTGTTTCTTTGTCTTCCTGTGTGTATTTAACTGGTAAAGAACAGTGTCCTTATAGGGTGTAGGAAATTATCAACATGTACTTTGTGGTTTAAACACCAGTGTTGCATCTTAGGTACTGTCTTACTGCCCTCCAGGGAGCTCTGGCTATTTCTCTCCTCTCGTCATCTGGTCTTAGACAGACACCTCATGTGAACCATGGGATCATTTTGAGTTTCCCCACAATCGGATAAGCCTTTCTTCCCATTCAGAGCAGAAGTGTTTATTTCTCTTTAAAAAGTAAAATCGTGTTGAGATCTAAAGGAAAATGTGTAACATAAATAACAAAATTAAGGTTTTCTTTTTTATTTCTCCCAACTTTAGGATCATGAGCAAGGCAGTGCAATCTTTCAGAGCTTATCCTGCATTAAATTCACTGGGAGTTTCTCACTCCCAAGTAGCTTGACAGGTTGTCAGACCCTACAGGCATTGTACTGATGAGGAGACAAACGTTGGCCCACTTTGATCAAGCTACTTGTTTGCCTTTTGCCCATGTTATATTAGAATAGTATACACACACACAAGGTGCATATCTGGATCAAAGCGTCCTTGTCACTCCTCCTTATGCTTGTCACCATGTATGCAGTGCAGGAGCACCGAGTGCTTCAAGAGGAAGTCAGCAGCAGTGGTTAATTCTGTTTCCATCTCTATGTCCATTAATTGTAAACCACGCAGCAAAGGATGGGCAAGCTGACAACAAATCAGAGTGAAAGGACTCTCCTCTGATGGTAGGCAGTGTGTCACCTCAGTCCTTGGGTTGCGTGTGCGGTTTGGATCCTTAAAGCAGTTGGCAGAGCAGAGCCAATTTGGATGTGAATAAGACTAAGCAAATATGTGGGATAAACCGCAAAATAAGTACATAGAGCAACTTGTCTTAAATTACCCTATGGCTTGTAGTAAATGATCAGAACAGAAGCTTTGAGCCTTGCACACCCTGGCAGAAAAAAGTGAACTGAAGCAGTGGTTCATTCAAAGGAGTGATCCGCCTAATTACAAATGAACGCTTAAATACTCCATTTTTTTTCTGAACACATAACCTTCTTTATGTTTTCATTAATTAAATGTGGCTTCTCATGGAAGGTGCTCCCAGAGCCTTCTGGAGTGATTGGTTTTACTTGCCCACAGAATCCCTGAAGCTGTGGCCGTAGTAGTACAAGTAGCCTGTCTTACCCTCTGTAAGCAGGTCGTTTAAAAAAGAGCTCCTTTGGGAGCTCTAGGAATAATTAAGCCACAATACCCTCTCTTTTCAATTTGCAGGGACTTTTGAAGTAAATCCCACTTCTGCTTACAGTTCTTTTGGAGATATGACCATGTGTCAGTGTGGTAAAATTTCAAGTCCATTGAAGGGTTTTATTGAGGAAATCAAACCAGTTCTTACAGAAATTACTTTTTACTGCTAGCAATCAAGGGCTAGCAGACCAGGGACCAGTGACCTGTGAACAAAAGGTTATATTTTTTGTTACCAGTTTTCTAAAACATTCCATCTACTCCAGATTATTACTTCTAGTATGTATTACAGATATTTCCTTTACCACGGCAGAGACTCTTCTACAGAGAGAATGGAAAAGGAGCAACCTGACCAGAAAGAGTTAAGACTCTCACAGACATAGATATTGAATAACATTTTGTTCGCATTTGAAATGTTTATATCATAATGGAAGACTTTGCTTTTGTGTTTGTCATGGAAACTCCAAGTTCACATTAATTATACACTCTTTAAAAGCCTAATCCTTATCAAATGGAAATCACCTCTTTTTCTTAGATGAGTAGCTAGCTGACAGGTCTCAATGATCTATCTGTTATAGAAAGACTATCACACAAAATATGAAACAAATTGCTTTTTTTCATGGATACTTGGTCTGCTTCTCTGCCTCTGAATTAACCCCTTTCCCCCACATGCTTGTAGATACCATAAGTGTCTCTCCTTCATATGCTGTTCAAATTTTGCAACAATTAAATGATAAAATTAATTAAATGTAAATTACTTTTTGAAAAATAAAAGAGGAAAAGGTTTTGTGAAAGGCTACAGAGCTGCATATAATTTACCTCTGCAATTGAAATGGCTGCTTTGCTTCACTGTGATTCCCTAGGGTAAATAACAATTTAAATATGTTTTGCAAAAATCACATAACTGTAGTAAGACAGCTTTCTACACAATTTCTTGTGGCTTTTCCGAGTTCAGTACATATGTTCACACACATAGTTATTGATGCTGACTTACTCAACAACTGCCTCAAAAATATGGCATTGGTTTGTTGCACCTGAAGAACTTTGACAGGCTGGTTGCTGGGCCAGTTTACATGTGCTTCTTGCTGCAGAAATCTTCTCTGTAAGATCAGTGGGATTGGTCTACAGTCACTAAGGTCTAGACTGAACAAGAACGTTATAATTTAAACGTAACACTTTCAGACACAAGCCTACCTGTATCCATATCTGCTAATTTTTAGTGTAAATTAGACATTCCCATTTAGATAAAATCAATTAAGATAGCATTTAAAATCCAATTTAAAGCAAAGTAGCTGTACTTTTCTGGAATAGTTTTTAAGTATTTCAACCCAATTGCACTTTATCAGATTTGAATGTTTTTTCTTCTAATGAGTGGTTTGTTGTGAGAGAGCTGGTCAAGTCCCAAGGCTGCTGTCTTTTCAATAACCAAAGGAAGAAGTATTTCCCTTTAGGACTCCCATTTCCCAAGACACTGGTTGATGGGGAAGAAAGAGGAGTTACAGAGTCTCGACACTAGACCTTGTGGCACATGCAGGGCTATTATTACAGGGAGTAATGTCCAGTGCTGCGGAGTTTATGAAGTACATACATATCATGTCATGCAACTACCACTGTCCTTATCAACTCCTTAAGTAGGAAAAGCAAAAAAACTGGAACTATTCTGGCAGTAATGCTGATTTCTCAGGAGAGCTGTGTGAATCACCTCACATATATGCCTCAGTTTCCCTGCATGTGCATTGAGAATATTTTCAGTGTCACAGGGATGTTGAGAGGTTGTTACTCCTGAAGACCAGTAGCTTTGTGTGAAAGCCTGAGTAATACTGAAAGCTGTTCTTTAGCTCTTAACTCCTTAAAAGAATGAAAAGAGGAATCTGGCTCCAGCTTAAGAACAGTATTCAAAACATGACTATTGTGATGATTGTCTCTTCCCGCAAATCAGTGGTGCAACAATAAGGTTTTTGTTAGAAATTGTGCAGCAGTCAGAAGAACTGTGTATTGGGGAAATCTGGCAGGTTGAAGAAGAGATCCAAAGAGCAATCCTCAGTGATCTCTCATTCAGAATGACAGTGTAAGACTGAGGAAATTTAGAGGAATATAGATTTTAGCTCTGTTGATTTATAGAAAATCTAACCTTGTTAAATGCAATTCTACCTGTAGCTTTTGCACAATTAGAAAAGAAATAAATCATTCCAGATTTTTCAGGCATTTTTTATTTTGAGGAAGCTGGAGATCCCCTGCCAATTGAAGCCACCCTGAGACACTAGAAAATGTCACTTATCAGCATCCTGTGGAGAGAGAAAGTGGGATTGGAAGACAAGTGATCTTTGCCAAATTGCACTTGCTGTGGTCTTCTAGCTCCCTTCTAGCCTTTCTTAATTGTTTTTATATGTTCTTCTGTTTCTTCAGTGTCAGTAAGGTTTATATGTTATATAGCAGAAGGGCCTTCCAGTTCTTAGTAAATTTATAGGGGAATAATCTAAATCCCTGGTAGCTGGCCTATGGTCTGAGTAATACAATTTCACTCTTCCAGCATATTATCAGGGTAATTGTTGGATCTGTGCATTCACTTGGGGAGTACATAAATATCCTTTACAGAACCTTCGCTATCCATCTTCCTCACTGGTAGCAGAGTGTGTGGGAAGGTCTGACACCTACCTGAGACAAGCCTGGCACTCACACCCTTCTTTGTGCAAGAGAACAACGATGATTAATCCTCTACTTTGTCTTTAGCAAAGAATGGTGCAAGACCTTTACTACTAAAAATGATAGACTAAAAGATTGATTTTCAGCAGAGACTGTAAATGAGAAGAGAAATTATTGAACAAGAGGGATGTCAGGATAGCATTTTAGCTGGTAGGAGCTGCAGTGGAGGAGGGTTTTGCACTGATCATGGCAAAACTGTCCCAAAAGGCTAGGCAAGTAGGAGAGTCAAAAAGGGGAATAAAAAAGAAAAGTCAGATCCTAAGATCAATTTTAATTAATCTATCTGATTAAAAATAAATTAATGTTAATTACTTCATTCCACCTGCCATTCTTCTGTATTTTTTGTAATTAATTTGTGTAGTTAATAATTTATACAGATATATTTGCATATACACATGTGTAAATACTTACACAAACACCTATATATTACAAAATATAAGGCCACAGTTAATTTTGTTTCAGCTGATAAATAGCTTGTAATCTAAATCAGATAAAATTTTAAGTAGATATAGGGAAAATTCTTTGCTCTAGTGTTGGTCTGTTAACTTTCCTTTAGCTGGCTTGTTGAAATGTGGCTTAAAACCCTTGGTAGTGATTGTAATCAAATGCCGTGACAGCCTTTGTGTCAGTGTTGGTGAAGATAAAGCTGATCAGTTGTATCCTGCCTGGATGGGAATTTTTCATTAATATATTAGGGATTTGGTGTTGAAAATCTTACTGGCAGTATAAATGCTGTCATTCTTTTAAGGAGAGATTCAGCATTGCTGTTGTTTGTGACGAAAGTCATGTTGACCACACAAAATCATTGGAAAGGAGAATGTGGTTCTCAGAAAGGAAGTTATTCCAAAGACTTGTTTTTTCTGTTTAAGTCTATTTCCTAACATTTTCCTGTTTTCTTATGTTCACAACCTGGGAAATTGCTCACAGTTAAGTTAATTTTATAGTAGTCACCTGTAAGTTATTGGAAACGTCTGTTTCATCAGAAATACTTCTCCTGTGTTCTCTGTACCAGTGTTTTATTATTGAGTTTGTAACAATTTGCAGTTATAACCCATTCCAAAAGGGAATTGCTTATGGAAATCAAACAACTAATTTAAAAACTAGCTGAAAGGTTTTGCACTGTGAGAAATGTGCATGCCGTGTATCTTCTGCTCTGCTTAGCACTTGCATTTATATTATGAAGTATGTTCTGCCATATTAGTTTAGGAAGTAGATTGCAATTTGAATTATATAATTGTTAAGTGTTACATGTTTAAGTGCCATCAGTCATTGCTAAATTGTGGTAAATTAAGTGTCAAGGTTTCTTTAGTTTTGTGTGCATTATGTTGTAAAACATTTGTCTTCAATTTATTACTTACTTGCCACTGATTTTACAGAACAGATTGTTAAAACCTAACATTGGTGGAGGTATTTGATTGCAGGTTTTGCTGTTTTGAGGTTTTGTGTTTAAGCTTTGTGGGCGTTGTGTGCTTTGGTTAAGTCAGAAAATATTTCCTTTTGTTTTGATGGCCTGACTCTCTTATCACCTGTGACTTCTTCCAAGCTGTATTTATATTGCGTGGTGTGAAATTGGAAAATCTGTTCTGTGTGTGTTCTAATGGATGTGACGGTCATTAAGTATATGAGTCTTCTGACGTTGTAATCAGATGTGAATCAGTCTGTTAAATATCCATGAAGCAACATCTGCTTCACAGAGTGACCTTCTGCTAAAGAATACTTAGCATCTATTAGCAGATCATAGTGCAGATCTGCCTTATTTGAAATGCACTAAACTAGAGTAGTCTACTGCTGTTTAGCAACTAGCTTGTAATAATTTATTGCAGTTAAATAAAGCTTAAAAAACTCCATTAAATAATTATAGGGATTATATGCATTTTGAAAACCTTTGTGTTCTACTGAAATTACCCATTTAATTTCAGGGTTGGTTTGTTAAAAAAAGCTGAAGTCTAAAGGCACATTAGGGGATCTGTCAGATGCTATTTTCTGTAGGTGTTAATAAAACCAGATTAAAAAAAAAAACTGAAACAAATTAAAACCAAAAGCAATTTTACCATCTGTTGTATATTAATTAGAACTTGGTGTATCAAGGGTAAACTTGCTCTTACAGAATGTCACTGAATGTCTGCTAATAGAATAATATGCAAATATATTAGATGATAGGATTATATTGAATTTCTCATTCTGCTTTGGTTGTAGCAAATGCCAAGATGTTGTATAACGAACTTTAATTTTCTTTCTTCTTAGAGCAACCTCCAAATAACCAAGGCCAGTCGACCCTGCAGCCTTTGCCACCTTCTCACAAGCAACATTCAGCACAGCATCACCCATCCATCACCTCACTTAACAGAAACTCACTGACAAATAGGAGGAATCAGAGTCCGGCCCCGCCGGCTGCTTTGCCCGCCGAGCTGCAAACCACACCTGAGTCAGTCCAGCTGCAGGACAGCTGGGTGCTTGGCAGTAATGCACCACTGGAAAGCAGGTAATTACTTAGGTACTACTACAGACTCTGGCAGTTCTAAAGGAAACATTTAGCTTAATGAAAGTTGACCCGCAGCTAATACTTCCCCTCATTCAGCAAGCAAAACTGAAAACTTTTCAGTTCTAAAAAATCTGTCCTCACTCTAAAATCTGCAATGACACTCTTCTCCTTTACAGTCCTATTCCAGAGTAATTAGAGTTTATTAATTTTTCCAGACAAGCAGTTTTCTTCGTGTTCATAATCTGTGACTTTTGCCTGTTTCTTGCCTTGCTTGCCAGATGTGTTATGTGTCAAATATATACTGTCATACAGATCAAATGTCAAATAACTTTCAGTAATAGTTTTTAACTCTTATACTTGGTACCTTTAAAGAAATACTTATGTGAAACTAGATGTTTTTAAAGGTGCCCAGGATTTGGTGAGACAAAGGAATTCTGCTCTGGTGTAATGATAAATTTGTCCTTAGTAACTGGCTCTAGGAAAGAAGCAGCTAACACGAAGGGTGGCACTAGCTTTTTTAGATGCAGAATGATCCATTAAAAAAATTGATAGGACTTACTGGCACAGAGCTGAATTTACTTACAGTGGTTAATTAGTACTCATGTGACACTCAATCAGCACTAATTTTTTTATTAAAGAAAGCCATAATATTCCAATTTAGTTATTAAACTGAGAATTTATTACTACATTGAAGCTGACAGTAATTCTTGAAAATGTTTATGAAATCCCTTCAGTTTATTCTTTGAATCCCTTTAAACTATGTTTTATAGGAAAGATGATTTTGACTAATTTAAAACATACATGAACTTAGGCATCTCTTTTAAGTAGTTTTTCTTGCCATAGATGTTTCAGGCAACTCTTCTGTCAGACAGTTTGGAATGGCTGTTCTTTTTCTTAGTTTTCTTGGACTCTCCAGTGTTGTTTATGAGACATAAGCACT
The DNA here is from genome assembly GCA_013397175.1 of Platysteira castanea. NCBI lineage: Eukaryota > Metazoa > Chordata > Aves > Passeriformes > Platysteira > Platysteira castanea. Next base: position 193,814 of record VYXC01001806.1, on the reverse strand, counting down.
GTAGAACAGCATTCCACTGAAGAGATTTCATCATCATAGTCAAACAAGGTAGTACATTAAGAAAGAATTTTCTTATAGATTAAATAAGTTTTTAGTGGGAAAAAGATGTTTTCCTGATACTAGTTAATCTTAAGTAGATGGGTAAGGTTTTGATGTTTGCTTCTATTGCCATGAATGTTTTTATTGTGTTTATAAAGGTGCAGGACTACTTGAATGAGAATGACACTTCCAACCTTAAGTATTTTTTGCAGAGTAAAGTCTTTTCATCTTTTAAATATTCCTGATGAAAAGCTAAGGGTGTTTTGAGTGTTCAATTTTTGAACACTTGTGAAAGAGGTAAAATGTAAAAATTTCATGTAAAAACAGACACAGCCCTACTACTGTGGTTTTTCTGATAGTCTTACTTGTTTGGAACTCTGGAGGTGAAGTACCCATCTTGTTTGTCATTGATTTTTCCCCTTTTGGTTAAGGTTCCCTACTGAGTGTGATTTTCAGGCTCAGTTTCAACTATATGTGATAGGTTTCTTTCTTCATCCTTTTCTTGGACTAAAAGAAAGTTTATTTCCTCTTTGGCAATATTTTAGCTTATGCTTATTGTTGGGGGTTTTTTTCTTTTCTCTTTTTTTTTTTACTCTGGCTTAGATGACAGCCATTTAGAGGTAGAGAATGCAATTGTCAGCATATATACACAGCTATCTTTCTAGCTCTGTAGGCTCATACTGATGATGGGTGGCATAAAAATGACACACAGTTTGCTGTCGTGTACAGCTGGGCGGTGAATTGGCTGGGTTTGTGTATGTGCATGTAGGAGAGAGGGTTGTGTTTGCAAAGCCTGGAGGAGGTTTTAGTCCGTATCACTCTGTGGTAGTACTGAAAGTGACTTCAAAATGTGTATTTCATAATATTGGATTTAGTTATGTATTTGCTAGAACATACTGCAGTTTGGCTCTGTGCAAAGTACTGTTAACAGGAATTAATGCATGTGTGCAAAGCATTGCTGTTACTGGCTAAACAGATGAACTGTGAGGTAACAGATCAGTGATGTCCAACAGAAACTCCATTTTACATTTTTTTTAAATATAAAAGGACTCTTTGCTTAAATGTTTATGAGGACCTAAAACTGTAACTTGAATGAATTGAATTATGTGAGTGCTTCTTTCATCTTTGATGCCATCTTTAAATGACAATGAGGTTACTGAGCAGAGGCTGAAATTATCTTCCCTTTATTTGGGCCCACTAAAATCTAAATTAACAAAAAAAGCAAAACAGTAAGAGTATTTCCTGTAGATTTCCTGCAGACTGTAGGACCTTTCATTGAACATTTAATGATCTTTACTATTTGACTGGTCCCTAGCCTGCTGTAAGTTAGGTTTATTTGTAGAGCCAATAGATCTGCTGGAGGAACCAGCACTAAAGAATAGCATGTACTTAGGAAGAAATCAAAAAACTTCCCATTTTGTTCTTTGAATTACTGGTTGGACAGCCAAAGTCATGCAAATATATGACTACAAGTCAGGTGTCTCAATATGATAAAATTTGATTTAGTAATTAAATATTAGTAGGTTTTTTATTATCATTGAGCTTTAAGTTTTTATTCACCTACTAGTTTTAGTAATGATTTCTTGAGCACCAGTATCAGTAGTTACATTCTCATTACTTTGAGTTCTAATAGTCTAAATTACTGATATTTAAAAATATATAGTAAATTACTTCTTAAAAGGCTCTCTCTGTTAAATATTTAAATGTGCAGAATTTTTCTAATGCACAATCAATTATGAATGTTAGAGATGCACAGAGGAAAAGTGTGTTAGAACTCATAAATTTGTAGATAAAAATAAGCTGGTAGCATCTCTTAGTGCATTCCCTGGGAAGTATTTCGTTAATTTTAGGCATTGAACATAAAAGATCAATTTGTTGGCAAGGGGAAATTTATGTATTCCAGTCAAGGAATAAATCTCTGAGAATATTATGTAACTTCATCCAGAATCTGTGCTAACGTGCTAGTGAATCAAAGAGCTTTGCTTTTTCTTACTAGATTTGCTGCATAAAATACCTCATTTGAAAGATGGCTGCATTTTGTAGGATGGACTGTGAATTTTTTATAGAAACTAGCCAAGAAACTAACATGTTTTCTATGGTTTTTACAGATACTTCTTAGTCTTCTTTTACCACTTAGTCTTAAAAGTAGAGTGGTAGGTACATTACTGTATTCAGCTACTTACCTACTTACTTTACCGAGAAAAAATGAATTGGTTGAAGAAATACTTGATGGCTGGAAAATATTTTAGCATTTTGAAGGATTTAATTGAAGTACTGGAATATCTTAGAAATATTATAGACAAAATAATTCCTGGAATGTGTTACTTCAAACCTGTTCCGTTAACTTGATTCAAAGTTCATTTTAGAATGTGAAGATTTAGAAACTCCTAAAGTTTATAAAGAACATACCCATATTTCTTTATTGGGGTGGATTGCCAATGATCCAATTGCCTTCAGTATTGATTAAGGTGTGGAAAGGGTGTTGATAGTTTCCAGGGAGGTTTTAAATCAATTTGTGGAGAGGCTGATTGATTGCAAAAGCACAGTGTTGCTAGAGGTTAAAGTCTGCTCAAACCAGCTATTTTACACATTCCACCCACTAAAACAGTGCCTGGTTTAATCAAATTAAAAACTGTTCTGTTCTGTAAGTCTTTCAGGTTTTCACACATGGACTTGATTAGACATGTTACTTCTATTGAGAAGGTGCATGGTACAAAATAAAGGCAGGAACTGGGGGTGGAGTTCAAGTCGAGCTCTTCCGAAGACCCTGTTTATCACTGTGGGTGTGTCACATTGCTGATCTGCAAGTTGAAGAAACAGGGCTCTGCTGAGATTGCTGCCAGCATGAATGCATTTGAAAAATTGACATGCCATAATGATGGGATCATTATATAAACACATTAGAAATTAAGTATTGTTTTCAAAGACTAATGTCAAATACAAAAGTTCTGTTTTCTTCTGACATTCTCTTACTGTCGGGTTCTCACTGAGCATCTGTTTGAATCCTAAAACACCAAGCCCATATGCTTATAAGCTTTCTTTGATGTCAATAGTGTCTTACTTTAGATTTTTGCTTGATCCCTCTGGCATCTTTCCTGCTCCAATATCCCTTGCTGTCACCATAAGTTCTTGGAATTTGATCACGCTGTGTATTTTGTCCTCTAGATCTTAGGCAAGCACCGGTAGTCCAGAATTCAGTAGAATTTGCACAGTATTTCTTGAGTTATCATTCCTGTTTTCAGAGGTACACAGTCATTCAAATAAGAATGGACCCAAGCATTTTTCCCCATGTTAATCATTCCCTGTTTTAGATAGGACACAAGAAATATGCAGTACTAAACAAAATAATAGTGGCTTACTTCCTTTCTCTCCTTCATTTCCTCACTATTCCCTGAGAGAACCAGAGTCTGTGATGCTTCCTTTGCCTCTCCTGCTGCTGTGCATTGTCATTTGCAGAACATGAGATCCCCATTCACTCTGGTAGCCAGCCCTCTGCATGTTTTTCTGGCTCGCTGGCTGTGCCAGGGAGCCAGCAAGAGACTTGTCTTTTAATAGTCTCAGTTCACTTCTGTTACTTCATCTGTGGTCCAGCCTCATCAAGTAAACAATATCCCCCACTATGCACTGTTCAGTCCTTAAGCCTATCTTGCCACAGGCATCAGTCAGGAATTTTATGCAAGGACTTGCACATAAATAAGGGATCACCAGAGGGTAATGACCACCTAATGGTAGCGTTATAACACTGTGTCTTCAGGTTACAATCCAGCGTGTAGTTCAGAGGACAGCATGGAGGGCAGATAAATCCCACGTTCAGTTTTGCACAAGCAAAGTTATGCCTCAGAATTAGTATATTTTTTTGTGGGATCATCCCATTCTTTAATTTGAAATTGCACCTCTAATTTCATCTTTTTGTATCTTTATGTATAGAGAATTAGAAAGTCAAGCAGTCCTTGCAAATGGTCATGACAACCTTATAGAGATGGATGTGTTTTCTCCAACATATCACGATAGCAGTTATGGGTATGTGACTCTTAAGTGTTTGCATGATGCTAACTGTTGACACAGAAGACAAAATGTGATTTTTTAAAAAATTACTACGATAGGAAAATATCTGGAACAAACTTACTCATCCTTATGTCTGATTTTTTAAAAATTAGTTTAAATAATTTGTCATACTGACTCATAGTAGATATAAATGGAAACTCTGCCAAATCTTGCTTGCTTTAAGACATTAAGAATGCAGTTGACATCGTATTAATTCTCTATGGCCCAAGTCTGCAGGCCATTGCAAACTATTTGCATGATTACACGTTTGCCATATCTGATCCTTAGTTTGTAACATATTTACTACTTAGAAAATATTTCTTTTATAAATATTAAGATATATTAATGTAGCATAAAGAATGACCAGTCAAAGAAGTTAAGAAGATTTACATACCTAATCTGTAATATTTTTACCAGCTAGTTTGAGATCGCAACTGCTGATAAATATGTAACTGTAAATAGAGAATTCCATATAAATTACTAGTTCAAATTGTTTAGGTAAAATTTATATTTTAGAACTGTTCAATATCTACTTAACTTTGTCAATAATCTGTGTCTAATTTTTGAACTATGTTTTGGCATTCTTAGGCCAAATCAGTATAATTCATTTCTGATACACACACACACACACACACACACGCAAAAAAAACTTGACAAAGCAGTACCATTTTTGAACTGTTAATCATAAATTTACTTTTTTATGTTTGCATGTTTATATTCCACTAAAAATCAGACTTTTTATGTCTAAGTTCTGTTTTGCTAATAGTAACTCCTAACTTTATAAAAGGGACAATGTGCTCTTTATTAAATGAGATCTGCAGTTGCCCACTAATTAATCTGTAATATATATCGACACAGTACATTGATCTGCTTCTCCCAAAAACTCTTAAGCTTTCACTTAGCCACAAATTAAAATCAACAGCAGGAAGAGAATGGTATGTTAAATTCAATTAGTCAATCATTATCAGCAAACTCAAAGATATTGCAGATATTTGCCAGAAGATCCCAATATATTTTCTTCAAAGTAAAAATGTAAGCATATCGTATTGAAACAGAACAAAGCCAAATATTATTGTTCCGTGTAGAACAATTACCACACAATACTGGTTCAGATGCATAAATGCTGTAGTGGTGTTAATAGAGCCATGCCTGGTTTATGCTTTGTTTGTTTGTAATAGAATCACCAAATGTAAGTATTTTAGCTAATGGACTATGTTATATGAAATTTTTGTTAGTTGATACTAATTCAGGTAACAGTACAACGAAATTTATCTTGTTTGTAATCCCTTCATTTTTAAAATTATGCTAGCAGGGATCATCTCCTGGTGTGAAAGTTGTCCAGAGATAATAATACATCAGTTCCAAAGCATAATAGATTTGAGACTACAACATGCTATCAGCATGAAGATTCAGTTTATCAATGTCACTAACATACTGTGTCACAGCTAGAATCATTATATATTTGTTTCTTTGTTTTCATGTCATGCGTGTATTACATTAAGATATACTATTTCTTCATTTGTATGGCTTACAGAGAGAATATTAATCTAATGAATTTGACAATTTTAGTGTTAAGAATGATTATAGGAATAGACGTTTTACATAGAAATTCTAATGATTCATAGGCCTAGACCTAAAGAATAGTTGTTTATAGCTTCGAGAGTTGTATTCACAGTGCATTAATTATCATAAAACAGCTGGAAATCTCAATGTATTTTAGTGGTATATATTGTTGGCTTTATTCTCTTCTCTAATGTATAAACATATATTAGTGTACCTGTTGACAAATCAGTTTAGTTCGAAGTAAAAAGTCTGTTTTCCTGCTACCTAACCTTATAGTTCTATTTCCCAAGTTACTTAGGTGTCAAAATCTGAAAATACTTAAGGTTCACTATCAGCAAATGACTGTATTTATATTAATTATTGATAAAGATTGCTAGTATTTTCTATTTCTATATTTTTCTATATTCTGTATTTTCTGTTGTCCCCTCATTTTCTGAAAATTTCATATTTTTTCAGGGTTGGGGGTTGAAAACTTCCTGTTGTATTTAAGTAGGAATTCTTTGCAAGGAGATTGATTGGGGATTTTTGTTACCTGTTGGGGAGAAAGTTCAGGAGAGCTGAGTTTAGGGCATGCTGCATTAAACTTAGTAGTGGTAGAGGAGAAAACTGAAAAAGGTTGAGTCCAAAAGGAATAGGAGTGGGTGTCCAAGTGGGTAGGTGGATTAGTCCACAAGGAGGAACTGAGACTGGTTGGTTAAGCAAGGTGGGATATAGGTAAAATGCTAGAGGACTAGAGGCTGAATGTCTAGGATGAAAATTGAGATAATTTCTTGTGTTTTACTGCTTGTGATTATTCGTGAAATCCTTTTGAATTGCATGCATCTCATCACCTATGGGACTGACTCAACATGGTGAGAAACCTTGGCTGCTGGCCTATGCTCTACTAGTGACAGAAGTCAGAAATAATCAAAGATTTTATATGTGTGATGGCCTGTGTAGATAAGAAAGCTTTCAATATGATTTCTAAAGTTTCTTCAAACTTTCTTAAATAAAATAACAAGTTAACACTTAAGCAAAAAATTATCATCAACATCATAAAGCTAGCACACAAAACTTCAAAAATTAAAAGCTAACTTCTTTCTACAGTTCCTTGGCTGCAGCTGAGCTTACCATCCCAATAAGTGCAGGTCAAGTTGAACCAGAAGGGAATTTTAACAGATTCTGGAGATTCTTTCTGTCGCATTCAAACAGGTGAGGAAACAATACCAAATGTCATGGCAAAACAAAGACCTGGATGACTGTATAGTGCCTGCATTCAACATCATGCTCATTGCACAAAGAGAAGTTCACCTGCAAAAGGGCATGTGTGGAAATGAGAACTATAAAAGATAAAGCATCACCCTCCTCTGAGCATAAGATGTAACCCGCCGCCTTGTTGAATCTGTGAGTGGTGGTCTCTCAGTTCTATGAAACTTGGCATGTTCCACATCAGAGACTATGCAAGCGTAGTATTCAAGTTTTCAGCAAGGAAAACAGGAATGACTGCTGTATCACGTGTGTGCAGTCGCCAAGTTGGTCACAGTGGCTGTAGCTCAGAGGTTATGACAGTGCTGTTGCTGTAGTGACAGACTCTGGCTGTGTGAGTGACTGCTTATACCACGGAAGTGGCAGCACAGAGTTCATCACGACTTATCATAGACTCCGAATTGCAAGAGAAACACAGCTATGGACATCAGTAAGTGAGCTAAGGTTCACAGATCCATTATGATGGAATCTTCAGCCTGCTTTTGCAGCTTGAGGCAGAATCAGATCCTATCAGTCACTGGCAGAATAATACTTCACTTCTTTAAATTGCTTCTGGTTTTGTTTTCTTTTAAAATGTCCAGTAGCTCAGTCAGTCCAGACAAAATTTCAACCTTTTTTCCAACCTCTGAATTAATCATTGGGTACATAATGCAGCTCTGGGTCCCTCTTAAACTGTATTTATTTTTTAAATACTCTCCATGTGCCTTTTGAGACATTTAGCACAATTTCTGTCTTTCAACTTTATGAAGACAGCAAGGGTAGTGAAAAGATTGGAGGAGTAGTTGTGCTCTACATTTCTTTGATTTTCTGCCTGGAAACTATAACTTGTTCAATATTTAATATAGGAACTGGCTAAGGTTAGAATGCCTCATCTCAGAGACAACTTTTCCTGTCTCTGTCTTGTTAGGGGTATGATTCCAGAAGAGCAGAGAACATAAAGAATTTTAATATAAATCCTTACTGCTCACATAAGCATTTCAGGTCCTCACTGCAAAATTCAGATGCTTTCCTCTGCTCTCCCTTCCTTTGGAGAGATGAGAACTGCAATAGCAGGAATATTGTATCAGAAATATTGAATTCAGTATCAGAAAGTGCAGTAAAGGGCTGCCAAGTTCACTCCCAACTGCTGCCCCCTTCAGAAGTGAACATCACCAACAATATCAAGAGCCTAGTCTCTTACTGTAACCTAGGTGGAAGTCTGTGTAAGTACTAGTCCTCTGAGAGACCCAGAGGAAGCCTGTAAGGCAACAGAGCTGCTTCATATTTTTCAGCAATACATAGATCTAGTTTCACTCTCATCTGGAAGTAAGTAATGGGACGGTTCTGCAATGAGCAGTATGAGTAACTACAGTTGAGCCAGCTTTCTTTCCTTGTTCACCCAGCATGAGGCATTCTTTGCATTGGACTTTCTTGCTCGTTTCTGCGACGTGTGACTTAGCATTGTTTGTCCTCCTTGTTCATCTTCACAGACTGCAGCATAGCAGAGAGGAGCACAAAGGAGCAGGCTTGGCAGAGCCATCTGAATATTCTGGTTCTTTTAATCATAGATATGCGGAAATTAACTCCTCCTTCTCTGGGGTCCAGAACTAGCAGCCCGGCTCTGAATTTGGAGAAAAATAATAGGATAACAGGTGCCCTCTGCGTCCTGTAGCACTCTGTTCTTTCTTGTATTGCCAGGAAGGGAAGGGTGATGCAGAGGAAGATTTACTCCAACATACCAAAGGAGAGGAAGTGCAGGGCTTTTGTCAGCATTCAGTCCTTCAAGTCATCATGTCCTGGTGACTTTCACAGCAGACTGGAGCACTGTCTTGTCTGAATTGCTCTTTGAAGCTTCAGCTGCAGGTTGTTATGCCTGACTTCTCCATTCTTTCTCCAGCAACCAGCAGTGGAGCTGTAGCCTGCAAGGGCCACATGTGAAAGAACACACAAGCAGTAAGGAAGACACTTTAGGCCTAGAAGGACTTCTGTTCTTTCTTGGATTTCAGTGTTCAGTTTTCAAAGAAGGCGGCTCCTTGCTGTAAACCCAGCCAAATTCAAGCAAGTGTTAGCATATGTAAAGTGCTTTTCTGAAACATTTGAATAATTTGGTAGAAGAGCCTTATCTCCATTTCCCACAGATGTTTCCTCTGTTTTTGCATATGGATAATAGCTGTCTTCTCTTTCTTTCTTTCCTCCAAACTTTGATCATCATTTCATCTTCTGCGATCTTGGAGCTTTTTCCAGGATTGTGATAGCATTAACACTGACCCCAAGGAAGGGGAAATTGACTTTTATCTCTTCCTAAGCAATTTTTTTATTGCAAATCTGCCCAGAAAATAAACTAAGACAAATTCACAGCATAACACAGTTTCTGTGCTGGCTTGGAGTTGTGTTAAATGCAGCCATATGGTTCTGTGGAAGTCAGTCATAAGCCTGTGCTAAGGACAAACACCACCAGCTACAAGGTTTCATCTCAAAAGAATGTTAAAAGAAGATGAAGACAGGCATAAAGTGTTCACAGAGAAACAAAAATCCAATTCTTGCTAGAGCCTGCTGGGAAAGCTTATCTCATGCATCAATGAACCAGAGTTCACATGAAACCTAGCCAGTAATTTCTGTTATCTTTTACATCTTTCCTGTAATGTCAGTCGGCAGAGATTAATCTTTTCTTTCTATCTGTTTCCTCAGCTCAGTGCAAGGAATCATATTTATTGACGTGATCTATCCATTAGTGAATCAGGCAGAGCTCTCTAGTGTCAGGTGGCAGGTCAGGGTCATGGTCTCTCAGAGAACCCAGTTCAATCCAGCACGAACAGGGTCTGTCAGCAGAGAGGGCACACCAGTCAGTAGGTGCAGTACTATGATTGATCACAATCGCAATCTTGCACCACCGTCTTTTACACGTTTAATGCTTTTCTCCTCGTTCTGACAGTTAATGTATCTTGTAGGGGTTTTTGAACAAACAAAAAATAACCCATGATAACCCATTCCTAGGAGGGAAAAAATTCAGCTAAGGAAAGTCAGGGAGAGACAAATACAAAATCTTAAGTGAGAGAAGTTGGAGCAAACTAAAATAGCTGCTGGATGTATCCCTCCTCTCTTTAACTTTCTTAAGATGAATTGATCTCCTTGTATGGAAATGGCAAGTAAAATGCTAGGTCTTTACACAGACATAGACGTGCACTATCTCTGCATGTGTCAGTGATGACGTATTGGAGGTTGAGCTCCCAAACCTTAGAAGTCTGTTCTGTCTGAAAGTCTATTCTGCCCATTTGAAACATCAGAAAAGTAAAAAGAGAAAGTTGCAGCTACCCTTATGTCTTACTTACTTACACTGGCCTCATGGTGCTGCCAGACTTTTGTAGAAGGTTCCATTATGTTTTTGAAAAGCAGAATTATTGATTGTTTTTGTCTCCAGATAGGTGCATTATGAATTGGAACCATTTGGGGGTCAAAATCTGGTGGTTTATTTTTGGTTCAGGCGAGCAATCCTCACAGTTGTGTTCATTCCAAAACAGAACAGTTAACAGTTTTTATTCCTGGGAATTCAACGATACCATTATATTAAACATCAAACCCAGTCAATAGGAATACTATTGAATTCTAAGCAGAGGAGTTGGGTCTGCTGAAGTATTGGTCTTGATAGATAAATATGTCACCAAAACATAAATTCACTAAAATGTACTTTTCTCTCAACTTCCATTCACTCAAAGTGGATTTGATAAATTGTTTTCCACCGCTGGAGCCTTAGGAGAACGCAATTGATGTGTTTCTAATTCTGAGTGCCTATGGTATAGATATTACATCTTGTGCCTTGCAGTGAATCCAGGCTAACAGACTGAGGACCTTAACAGAATGCATAAGACATTTTACCTGGGCTTGCTTAAAAACATGTTAATTCATGTAATAATGTCCACACAGCTTAGAGGCAAATAGATAATTTTTAATAGAGTTAGAAACTGAGAGATGTGAGTTGGGGGGGGTGGGGGGAGAAGTTTAACCTGTGCTCCAAAAGGTAAAAATTGGTGTGCTCATTTCATAAAATATTTAATTTGTGATTACAGAAAACAGAATGGTATTGCCTTAGCTGGAAGAGTCCAGTAAAGGACAGTGATCTTTTGAGTCAACAGTGGTCTCCTGTGCTGGTGATTGCGATTTTGTCCAGGGCTTTTCTCAAATTGCAAGGGCAAGAGATGAGTCAAATAAAAGAGATCAGTGAATTTTTTGCTTACATGAAAGAAATTTTTCAAGCGTCCCAGATATATCTAAATATATGGGGATATTTTGATACCTAGAGGTAAAAGAAACAAGTGCAGAAAATGTTCGAGATAAGTTTGAAATGTTTTTCTTTCCTCTTTCACCTCTCCTCAAGTCTCTTTCTATTCTGTCAAATTCCAAATGTCAGTTTTGATTTATTCTGCACTGAAACAACAGGTATCTGAAAATAGCTTTCCTCATCTCCACAGTTGCCTCTGCCTGACCCATAAAAAGCTTAAATTTTGGTTTTTTGCTTTAGGCAATTAGTTCTTAATGTTTTTGTGTGTTTTACCCTAAAAGTAAAGTGAATCAAACAGTACTATTATAAAAATTTGTCTTTGTGTACTGCAGGGCAAACAGTACATACTCATTATACAAGAACAAGGGAATAATCAGCTGAGTTTAAATTGAAATTGATAGAAGAAAATACATTTTGATATAGTGCATGTTTAGCCTACAGAACAAAATGCCACAAGACATCAGTGAGAGCATGAGTTTTGGACTGGTTAGAGAAAGAGCAAACTGTTAGTGAGTAAGTAGACTGGAAGGCATTCATTCCCTCCCTTTGTACTGGCCACTTTCAGACAAGGTGTTGTTCCTGATGGTCTACTCTGCTACAGTAATTCCTGTTTCTGCTTATTTGGTTACAGTTTTACACAGCTTTTGTAACTCTTCTCTATCAAATAAGTTCTCTCTTTCTCCACCATTTTTGGAACAAACTAACTTTCTCATTGTTCTGCATATGCTTTCAGGAATCCTACCCCTTACACTGGTTTTTAGACAGACGCCTCCATCAGAAGTACAGGCCAGAGATCATTTCTGCCATTGGATGCCTTTTGTAGCGCGGTCTTCTGAGTGTTAGAGCTGTTCTTCCTCGCTTGTCTTCCAGTGTAATGATCTGAAGAGCCGTGTATCACTGACTGGCTCGTCATGGAACTGGCCAGACATTGCATTTAGGACAGTAGGAGACACAGGAGACAGCGCTGCAAGAAAACTTATACTGCAATAGCACTAGGACATCTTTTACTGATCACAGTGGAATCTCTCTATTCAGAAACATGACCAAATTAATAGATTTATGCCCCCTTCATATTTTTCAGGTGCTGTTAGTGTACAATGATACACAAGATCCAAAGATTTAGGATGGAAGGATTCAGGGTTTTTAAACACGTATTTTCTAAATACAGTTTTATTCTGGATCAATGGTATTATAGCGCATAAGATGAGGAGTGTTTCGTTGTTGTATATGCATAAGGCCTAGCAATATTGACCTTTATTTTATGATAACAGTCGTCAACTAAATAGTAATGTTGCACAAAATAATATTAGCTGCCATTCAATCTCACTGGCAGGGTGATAAAATAAGGTGCATATTCTGATGTATTTTGAGAAGTTCAGTAGAATTTTTCTGCGCCTTATTCACAATTCCATATTTAGTACAAACTTTGTAAAAGTCCTGTGTGACTTTTAATACAGTGTGACATACCTGCCATGTGATTCAGCACTCTGTTGGTAAGGTTGCACTGTGTGAAATAATTTAGAACAGAATTAACATGCTACCAAAGAAGTTTTTTGAAATTATAAAGTAGGCTTTTTTACACCTTCCAAGTATTGCAAAGGATTCTGTATATATGATGCCCAAAAGTAGTGAAATTATTCTTTAACAAGGTGTAGGAATTTCAGCATAAGCTAAAAAAACAGTCATGTATCTAATGAAAAAATTGAATTAGGAATGTTAAAATTATGCAATAACTCTATTCAGATTGAGACCAGTCTATTTATAAAGTAATGTGTAATATTCCTTTTTGCTTGGTGATAGTTTATTTATATAATATCTCAGCTTCTGGCAGTCTGCAGTCTAGGGCCTTCCAGATGTGTTTATGTAATATTGCATTCATTGATGTATAGTATCCATTTTCTTCTAAACTGCGGTCAAAAGTTCTTGTCATAGATCCTTTTGTAAAGAAAGTTATTCTAAATCACATTTCTGTTGCTGGACACCTGGCTATCTTATATCAAAAGTATTTGGGCTTCTGGGCTGAGTCTCACTGTCCTTGAATATTTTGATAGTCTATCGCCATTTCTATAAAGACACAGTTTTCAGTTAACTTAATCTTTCTGCCAAACTCATGGATGGTTTTTATCACTTCTTTTCCCCCTTCTGTTTTCCTATTTACTGGATTTAGTAGAAAATGCTTCGATTTTCCACAGAGGAAGTGGCAGCACAAAGAAAGTGTGATTTGCTGTGAATCCTCTCCCCCTCGCAGTGTGAGAAGGAAGAAACCATCTGCATGTCAGCCAGTGCACACCAGCACTTGGTGCTCAAAGAGTATGGAGTTAAATTAAAATCACGGTTATTTTACTTCTATTCACATGCTTCTGTATTCTGAGCTGACACCTTTGAGGTTTTTGATCCTGTATTTCTGTCTTTTCTTGTAAGGGCAAAAGCTTAAGTAAAATACCTGCCATTTGTGAAATAAGAGTATTTCCCAGCTGTCTTTGCATCCAAGGATTAGTTTATGGCGTAACTTTGTATTTTGCTACCAGTCTGTAGTTTAGATTTGTTAGGTACTGAATACTTTGCACCTAAAATATTAAGATTAGCTGCACTTTTTAATAGCAACATCTATTGAATAAGTTGGCAGAAATATATATTGAATAAATGTAAAAGTAGAATATTATTTGCTTTAAAAGTTGAATTGAATTATTTAATAATACAGAACTGGCTTGTCTTGTAAAATATTAGCATGATTCATTGGATTTTTGTACTCCATAGCTTAATAAAATATTTAAAGTGCTGCTTACGTGAAGATCTGGCAAGTGCATGTTATGTGACCAATTTTGAAGGGAAGATACGCTATTGCAGATACTATAAGCTCTCTATGAGATGAAATATAGTGTAATTTCCCATAAGTCAGTGCCTGATCAAGTTGTGCAGTTTAGTGTTTAGAAGTTAGCTATTTGAGTTCCATAGTTTGAAAAGACAAGGTAGATAGATATATAGATAATTAAAATCATTTGTGGGTGGATTATATTTCAAGAGCATAAGAATTTCAGCATTTTCTGGAAGTAACGTAGATTTGTTGTCAGATACCATATCCTTCTAAGAGTCTCATAGGAGCAGTTTGGCATGGCTCAGTGAGGCAGACAAGATGTGCAAGTCTGATAGCATTACACTTTAAATACTTACCACTCTGAGTTAATGTAGCAGGAGAGTCTCTGACAACTTTGTTAGTAACTCCACTCATTAGAAATAGAGAGATCCAAACAAATTTTCTTAACCCACACGAGGATGCCAGACTGACTTTTCTGTCGTTATTTTTCCCTCAGCGTTCAGCCAGACGGTGCAGGAACCCTGGCATTGTATTCATGGGATTCAAAGCAAAGGAGACTAGCTTAAAGCAAGAAGCTGTGCCGTGTGCTGCCTAAAACAACACATTCTTGAATTAGTACTGCTTAATTCCCACAGCATTCTTCTGGAGAAACTGGCTGAGCATGGCATGGGCAGGTGCACTCTTCACTGGGTAGAAAACTGGCTGAATGGCCAGGCCCAGAGGGTGGTAAATGGAGTTGCATCCAGCTGGCAGCCAGTCACGAATGGTGTTCCCAATGGCTCAGTATTGGGATCAGTCCTGTTTAATTTCACATAATCACAGAATAAGCTGAGTTGGAAGGGAACCACAAAGATCATCGACTTCAACTCACAGCCCTGCACAGGACAATCCCCAAGAGTCACACCACATACCCATAAGTGTTGTCCAAACACTTGCTGGACTGTCAGGTTTGGTGTTGTGACCACTTCCCTGGGGAGCCTGTTGCAGTGCCCAGCCACCCTCTGGGTGAAGAGCCTTTTTCTACTATCCAGCCTAAACCTTCCCTTACACATTCCCTTGGATCCTGTCACTGATGACCACAGAAAAGAGATCAGTGCCTACCCCTTCTCTTCCCCTCACAAGGAAGTTGTAGACTGCAATGAAGCCTCCTCTCAGTTTCCTCTTCTCCAGGCTGAACAGGCCAAGTGACCTCAGCTGCTCCTCATACAGCTTCCCCTCGAGGCCCTTCACCATCCTCATGGCCCTCCTTTGGACGCTCTGTAATAGCTTAATATCCTTCTTACATTGTGGCATCCAAAACTGCACATAATATTCAAGGTAAGACCACAGCAGTGCAGAGCAAAGCAGGATAATCACCTCCCTTGCCCAGCTGGTGATGCTTTGTCTGTTATCAGCAATCTTTATCAGTGATTTATTAATGAGGAGATTAAGTGCACCCTCAGCAAGTTCACAGAGACACCAAGCTGGGTGGGAGCGTTGGTCTGCTGGAGGGTAGAAAGTTCCACAGAGGGATCTGGACAGGCTGTATCAATGAGCCAAGGCCAATTGTAAGAGGTTAAATAAGGCCAAGTGCTGAGTCCTGCACTTGGGTCACAAAAACCTCTTGCAGCGCTACAGGCTGGGAGCAGAGTGGCTAGAAAGCTGTCTTGCAGAAAAAGTCCTGTAAGTGCTGGTTAATAGCAGCTGAACATGATTCAGCAGTGTGCCCAGGTGGCCAAGAAGGCTGGTGACTTCTTGGCCTGTATCAAAAATAGTGTGGCAGCAGGGCCAAGGAGGAATCTTCCCTCTGTACTCGGCACTGGTGAGGCCACACCTCGAGTGCTGTATCCAGTTCTGGGCCTCTCACTACAAGAAAGACATTGAAGAGCTGGAGTGAGTTCAGAGAAGGGCAGGGAAGCTGGTGAAGGCTCTGGAGCACAAGTCTCATGAGGAGTGGCTGAGGGAACTGGGGTTTTTTAGCCTGGAGAAAAGGAGGCTTGGGGGAGTCTTACCACTCTCTGCAGCCACCTGAAAGGAGATTGTAGCTATGTGGGGGTTGGTCTCTTCTTACAAGTAACAAGCCGTAGGACAAGAAGAAATGCCTTCAAGTTTCACCAGGGGAGGTTTAAGTTGGATATTAGGAAAAACTTCTTCCTTTAAAGGGTTGTCAAGCATCAGAGCAGTCTGCCCAGGGAAGTGGTTGAGTCAGAATCCCTCCAGTTATTTAAAAAATGTGTAGATGTGACATTTAGGGGCATGGTGTAGTGGTGGGCTCAGTAGTGCTGAGTTAACGATTGGACTCAATGATCTTAAGGGTAATTTCTGACCTACATTTTTCTAAGATTCACATATAAAAGTTACAATTTTCTTTCATTACCTTGATGCCTGAGGTGGAGTGTCAGAGTTCTGACATTTCACACCATTACTATCATCTCTCGAGTTTATCTATGGGATTAACTCCTCAAAGGCTTTGAGAATATGGATTACAGTCTCTAGTAGTCTGTGGCCAACCAAAGCCAACATCAGTTCTCACTTTGTCAGAGAAAAAATAAGGAAAATATCAATGGCAGACTGTTTTATTGCACTATTTTGTTAAAGCTTGAAGTATATGGAGTTCTATTCAAGTGTTCGTATAATGCCAATTTCCATTTTTAGTCTGTTGAGTCTAACAGCAAGAGAAGGAGGATGTGAAGATTGCAGGTTGGTCGGGCAGCTTCTTATTTTTAACATGGAAGCTGATGTATAGGAGGAGTATGATTGTATCTACTGCATGGCTTTCCTTCTGTCCCCCAAAACAGTACACATTACACATGGAAAGGGAAACAGCTACCTCTGTGTCTGGCATTTTTTTGGGATCTGTGTAGACACTGTGAGAGGCACCCGGACATCACATTTACCATATGTAGCCAGGAATGAAAGAGCAATAAAATTTAAGTGACTTAAGACATTTTATCAGGACTTAATGAATTTACATGGTTCTGTGAATCTGTACAAAGTAATGCTGTTGTAAAGTGTAAACATTTTAAAATAGCACTAGTTATTACATTTGTGTTTGCTACATTGAAAATGTCAGAACTTTTAATGAAGTACCTTCTTAGACAGGATTTAAGCCACCAGGGCTTTGTCTTTTGAGTTTGTTGGTTATACTCTAAGCTCAGAAGCAAAAAAAATCTTGGGATGTGCTGTTCTGCATCAGTAGATCTAGTGCATAACCTTCTGCTGTTTCTGCCATCAAGTTTAATATTGTTCAGAATGAAGTAACCTATGTAAAATATTTCATGGAATCATGTTTGTAATGCAAATACTTTCAAGTAGAGGGCCTATGCCAAGATGTTCTAATTCATCTGTTAATCTCACATAGCAAAGTCACCTGTAAACAACAAATCTTGTTTATCAACTGCTGGTATTTTTCTCAGGCAGCAGTGGGGAAAATTATTTTTACCATCTCTACAGTGTAAATTGGTTCATTACCATGCAAGGATCCAAGCATGTCTCCCAGAGAATCAAATTCCCATCAGCTACGAAGCAGTTCACAGTGCCACATGGTGTAACTAGAAGGGGTCTTCCAATGCACAGCCAGCTCAGCTGGTGCTGGATCCTCTGACCTGTGCTGTGTAAGTGACAGGCAGTAGGCAAATACAGCGTAGGCGTGCACTTACCTTCAGAAGGAGCTGGATATCAGCAATTCATGAGTGTCTCATAGCTATGGCAAAACCCAAACACCTTTCTGGTTCTATTTAGCTGTGCGGTTGGTAAGTTCAAAGTCTCCACAGCATGCTTTCTTACAATTTTTAGATGTAATGTATTCATTTTGCAGAGCTTAATTAGCTAAGGGCAAGCCATATGCTACAGAGTTGCCAACATAAATTGGTGGGAAACCCCTGGTGCAAAGACCTTCCTTTGAATGAGGTTTTGTTGTTCATAAAGTTGTGTATGTGCATCTGGAGAAAAACTGCAGGTAGAATATGCCATGCTTAGAGGCTCCTTCAAAGTATTTATGATTGCATGAACTGAAATTAAAGGATTCTACCATAAAGAAGCTCAGGGGGTAATATTTACTTTGGAAATTTTAATTGAGAAAGTAAACTGGTAACTGGTAGCTCACAGTGTCTCTTAACTGTGACTTTGCTTTTCTTATCTGTTGCTGGTTTTTGGTCTTCTTGAACACTTAGTAAATATATTTATTTAGAGTACTTCTCCTAGGCTGTAACTAGCTGCTGTATCCATAATCAGATCTTTTTATGGTAAGATTATGTGCAAGTAGATGTGAGTCAGTGAACTTAGGACACACCCATAAAGTTTTTTTTAACTGGCTGTTTTTGGAGAAGTTGCCAAAAGTTTATAACAGATATTTTTGTTTTCCTTGTACTTAACCGAGGAAAGCTGTGATAAGTAGTGTGGGCTGCAGTCACATTATTGACTTTTTAATGGAGTTCCCTATAGTCTGTTGCAGAAGCCAACACAAATAAACAGCAGCAGAAAGCCTGTCCCTACTTGTTGGATAAACTATGAGAGACTTCCTCCCTGCTACACTGTATTTTGGGTAGTTCTGTTTCCCGTCTGGATACCCGTGTATTATTAATGTTTGGGGGGCTTTGTTCTTTAGTTAAAGGGAAAGTGTCTTTTTATGTGTGAGTGTTATTGCTTCTATGACCCTTTGTAAATTGGATGTTGTTAGCTATTTGAAAAATAGGCAACATCAAATAAGAAAGTTGTGATTGCCTGTGCTCCTGCTTTATTTACTTTTATACTTTACCGTATGCTCTTTCTTTCACAGGCATTTCCTATTCAAAACAGGAACAGGGACCACACCGCTGTTCAGTACTGCAACACCAGGGTACACAATGGCATCCGGCTCTGTTTATTCCCCTCCTACTCGGCCACTACCTAGGAACACTCTATCCAGAAGTGCTTTTAAATTCAAGAAGTCTTCGAAGTACTGTAGCTGGAAATGTACTGCACTCTGTGCTGTAGGGGTCTCAGTGCTGCTGGCAATACTGCTGTCCTACTTTATAGGTGAGTCCCGTTTTTTGTAATTGTCACCATGAACAGTGGTGTCTGATGGATTGTATGTGGACTGTGACATACTAAGCTTTAAGTAGCAAAGTCTTTATTAACACTAAAAGCCACGAGGATTTAATGAAAAGTGACAATTGTTTAGAGAAATTAGAAAATTTGAATATTTTGCAAGCATTCGGTAGCTTGATGTTCAGTGCATTAACTTCAAAGAAGTTGAACTAAAATTATGTGGGGTCAACTTCTTATAGAAGTATGTGTAACATATAGGCTGCAAAAATTCCATGATGTGAATATAACTTGCAGCATATCTTTGGAACTCTCATTTTGCTGAAATATTGCTAATACAATCTTTAGGAATGCTAATTATCTTTTTTTTCATCATTACATACATATATGTATGTTTGTGTATAAAGCTGGAGCAAAAGTCTAATACAGATGTTTGACTGCAAAATAGGGAAAATAATTGTCCAAAAGGACAACATGCAGTGCAGATGTAGATGTCTTCCTCTCTTGCGGGTTGTTTATTTTTAATTATTGTCACTTTTTTCTGTTTGTTTGTTAAATTAAATCTCCAAAATTCTATTTTAGAAAATTTCCTTCATTTCTTCATCTCTTTGATTATTTTCATAAATGTTCGCTATAAATATTATATAATTTGAGTTTTAGGCACTTAATAGGAGCAGTGCTTGTCTGTGAGAAAATGTCCTTGACTTTAATAAAGGAACAGAACAGGATCATTTTGCACTCCTAACTTCCTCTGCATCTTTGTCCAGATTACAGATTTTTTCCTCTCTGAGTCCATAAATGGTCTTCAAAGACTTTCTTTTAACAGATTTATTAATTAGAAGTTTAGGTCACCACAGTTATGGAAATGTAAGTGTAATGGTCTGGTTTTTGTCACTGGTTGCACACAAGTTGAGAGTCTTAAGGAGTCAAGGAAAGAAGATAGAAAGAAGAGAGTCAATCTCTCCTTCCTGCCCTCTTTCTAAAATCAGTATTAATTTATAATAGAGCCTAGAAGGCCTTAAGATCCTTAAATCCTCGTCGTCGTTGTTCACACAAGCTTGTTGCATTTCAGTGCAAGACACAGCATAATCGGGGTAAAGCCTTTGAAGTAGTTCTTACTGAGTTGAAACTCCTGTGAACAATGCAACAAACTGAGTGGCTGAGTAGCTGGAGAAATTCCCCTCTGACCCAGCAAAGCTGAGCCCCCTGAGCATCCTTTCCACCTTATTTGCCAGCCCCAAAGAGCAAAAAACATATATGCAGATGGAGGCCTGGCCACTGCTGTTCAGCCTCCTTCAATCATTGGATTTATGGTTATTTTTTGTGAATGTGCAAGGAGTTTAAGGATGTGGTTTAGAGTTAAGTTTTGACATTAGGTCTTTTTTTAAGTGGAATTGAAATAATCCCACTTATAAAACACATTAATTGTGCTCAGTGTCTGTAATATTGCCTCATAAATCATCAGAAGTAAACATCTGCTACTAAGTAAATCCATAAATATGAAAGAAAATTCAGCATGAAGTATCACTGTCTGGAACTGGGGAAAACAGCCATACATAAAGTAAAACACTGGAGACCTGCTTGTGAGCTGAGCTCTACACTTTGCTAGCCCCAGAAAGCCAGATTACTTATGAATCTGAGGGGCACGGTAAGATAGCTGTACCAGATTATTTCTCCCATAGGCACATTAAGAAATATAAGCATGTCTAATGCGTCTTTATTCCTGTATTCAGGATAAAGAACCAAGCTTTCCAGTGAGCAAGAGCTGAAAGCTCCACACATCATTTATTCACATACCCTGTAAAAAAAAAATAGCTGTACAACATTTCATTTCATGGGTACACGCCAGCTCACATCCTTGCTGGAATAAACAATGCACAATGGCCTTCCTCTGCCCACAGTCAATAGGGAGCTTAATGCCTACAGGTGATATTACACATATTTCAGCTAACTCAGCAATCTAAATGTAAAATTCAGCACTCAGGGATGCTCTCTAGAGAACTTTGTGTCCATAAAATCACGAATGGATTGCACTCATTCATATATGTGGTTTTCCCATCTCTACAGATGTAATATCAGAAATATTCTCCATTTAATAGGCCATCAAAGTATGAATCAGTACAAATCATTGATGTAAGATGGAAGCAGTCCTTCATCTTAGTTAACCATTTCATGGAATGGTTTGGGTTGGAACAGACCTTTAAGATCACCTTGTTCCAAACCCCCTGCCATGGACAGGGGCACCTTGTGCTTTACCAGATTGCTCAAAGCACCATCCAGCCTGAGCTTGAATACATCCAGGGACGGGGCATCCACAGCTTCTCTGGGCAACCTGTTCCGTTGTCTGACCCCCTCACAGCAAAGAATTTCTTCCTAATATCTACTCTAAACCTGTCCTATTTCTGTTATAGCCATTCCCCCTTCTCCTGTCTTTGTGAGAAGTCCCTCTCCAGGTCTCTTTCAGGTCCCCTTTGATAATAGAAAGCTGCTATAAGGTCTCCCCAGAGCCTTCTCTTCTTCAGGCTGAACTCACTTTTAGCCTGTCTTCAGAGGAGACATGTTTCATAATATAGGTGTGAAGGGGAAATGACTGCGTAGGAAAGTGTTTGTAACATCAAAAGAAGGGAAGGCTTGCAGCACTGTGTGACCTCTAGCACCCTGTGACATGCCTCCAGTACAGTGGTCTGGCATCTCTGCTGAAGTTCACAGCAGCTGAGGTGGCATGTCACATTTATATAGCCAGTTTGAGACATATTTTGACCTTCACAGAGATATATATGTTGCCACAAGTGTGAAAATGCTACCACCTTGTAGCATTTGCATGAAAGAAGGAATTCAGTATGAAGTATCACTGTCAAGAGCTGGGAGATCACCCGTTTTGTAGCATGATTGCTGCAAAATATGCCAGTACACCTTGATAAGGAACATAATGTGGCTGATGTCCATTGTGTGACTGTGGCAGCTGCAGACTGAAGGGCTGATAGAAAGCTCTTCCAGTGAGTGGTGGTGTAACCATGCCCTTCTCAGAACTGCAGAGAGATGAACATGTCATGCCCAGGCTTATTTTAGTTACTGTGAGTATGGGGTGGAGAAAGTGACTTGAGATCCTGCTGCCTCTGCTCAGGCGACATAAGGCAGAAGAGACAATTTGCTAGACTTCGTGTCTGCCTTTGCAGAACTGCTCAGTCAATTACTGCTCTGTCAATTAGCCCAGCCAGAGGAAGGAGCTGCATCAAGAGTCTGGTGTGTCTTGCACTTCTTCCATCACTCTGACAGGAAAGACTCCTACGTTTACAAAGTCTGCAGAGATGAGGTGAGAGCACAGGGTGTCAGCATGGGAAGAGACCAGAGCAAACACTACACTCTAAAGCCACTTAACGCAGTTTTGGGGATCACAAGGAGTTGAAAATGTTATTTCAGTATAAAGGAAAGTCTTCCCATGCCATTCTTGCTTTTCTAGCCCTCATGTTCTCTCTCAGCCATTCTGCAGTGTACAAAATATTGAAGCTTAACTATTCCTGTCAATTAGACCAGCTAATTGTTAGAGATAATAGAAGTGAGTTGTGGAAAATGTTGCTCCTTTGTTTGGAGGCTTCATCCACTGTTAAATGGTTGAGAAAGAAGTAAAGCAACAGAAACATCCAAGTGGTGAACCAAAAGATAGTGCAGCAACGTGTAGAAGACAGGAATTAAAAAGAGCTCTAGTTTAAAGTAAAGGATTCAAGGAAAAGCTCTCTGAAATAATGCATTATAAAATGGGGAGTAAAGAATTTAAACTGCCTCATTTTGGGATCAGGTTTACACTGGAATTTCTTTAAGCTGCTCATTTGCTTAACTTCTGTCTGTAGTCAGATTTGCAACCAAGGAAAAAAACAACCTTTTTTCCCAACAGGGAGATTTTCGAATCTTCTTTGCTGTTTGGAAGACTAGGAAGAACAGTATTAAATATAAGCCATTAAAGACTAAGAAGTGTGAAGTTCCCTTTGTTTGACCCGTCTATATACACATGAACAGTTTTAACCAACTTGGTACAGAGAGTCCATGTGAGAGCCAGAAATAGAATGTGAAGACAACACAGAACTTTCTCCTTTGTTTCCCCATGGCTTACTGCCTCCGTCAGCATCCCTCACTTGCGGTGAATGAATGAATGAAAGAAAAGTTCTGTAGAGCACCTCCTAAGTCAAAAATGGGCACCAAGTCAAAGTTTCCTATGTAACCACCATCCTTCAATTCCACTGATTTGGATCTTTCTTGTCCACTTGGGTTTTACTAAAGGAAGGAGCTTGTTGTTCTTGGATGTGATTTCTTCCTAACAGAAAAATCCACTCTGTAATTATAGAGAACTAACCAGTCAGAAAGAGTTGTTTCCAATATGTTGTTATATATCGCAGACTCTGACCAGCTGTATTAACAAACTGATTTGTACTGTACTAATTATTTCTGCTGTAGTGTGGATTCAGCAATTAATGGATGAAATTAATGAGAATTTAGGGACCTCAGAGCCCCTCTTTCTTCCCCAGGAGTCTCTCTGGCAATTGATTCTCCATTGCCAATGGCACTGTCTTGACATTGTCTAAATCAATACAAGAAATTACTGCCATTCTCACTGTACATGGAACTGAAGAGGGGAGCTGGAATTGCACGATACCAGATTCAGTCAACTAAGCATGAAGAGTTGTACACTGAAAAATTGCACGCGTCTGTCATGAATTTTGCCTTATGTCTGCTAAATAATTTTCTATGAACATAAAACATCATTTGAATGCACAGTAGGACCTGAGCTATTTAGTTAGGCCTTTCCTGTCCTGACTGCTTCACAACAACCTGTCATGCTTTCAAGTCATTGAGCATTTTACTCTTTGTGTAACTTGGGATTGATCATTTTGTTAGTCTTATCTCAGCAGTCAGTGGTCAGAACAAGAATATACACCAGCCAGCTATTCTCGGTGATAAAGCAAGTATTTACATGTCAGTGATAACAGAAGGGCATCTCTTCTGTAGGAAGAATAGAAAAACAAAAACAAAAAAAGGACAAAATGAATTTTATTTCATTAAAAAGGCCACATGACTGTTTTTGTCACTATTGCCTTTATCATTTTTTTATCACTGCTTTCTTTATCTGTCAGTACTTTTTTACTCTACTTAAAATCCAATTTGGACAGAAAAGAAAGCTAGCATTTAGACTTAACTGATGAAATATCTTCTGGGAAAACATGTATTTTAGATGATATTTCATTCTGTGAGAAACAGTATGAAAACTTGGCTTCTGGTACGACACAGATGACCATGCGATTGTAATGCAAATTTCAAAGGAAACGTGAATGGCAAAGATACCAGACTAGAAAGCCATGTTTGATAATTACAGATAATTAATAATTCCTACACTGTATAAAAATAGCTACATTGTGCTTATTCTGCAGTTATTATAATACACACTCGTGCTTTTTGTCCATCTAAAAATGTTACTGTTTTATCATCATCCCAAGATCCTAAAAGTAAGCTGAACATTATATGCTACTATATTTCTAATAATGCACAACTATCTTCAGAGTTATCTCAAAAACTTCTCAAGAATAAGAACAGAGCAGCTTAAGAGGTTTTAAAGCAGAAAGAGAAGGAGGAAGTGTCCAGGAAAAATAGCAAACAAGTTTCATTATTAGATGAGACTTACACATCAGAAGGATGCAAAGTGTGAAAGATAGTATCTGCAGATGAGTTTTAAGTAATTGTTAAAAATTATCAAATTGTCTCTCTCTGTAGACTGAGGTTAACTTTCTGTGTCTTCAGTGCTATTCCTGAGTTTGTTGTCTGTGGTTCTGCCATAATATTCAGGATTTAGTGTGACAGCTGCGGGCATTCACATCTCTTCCCAGATTATGGAGGACCAGATGCCCTTCCTGCTAGGTTCAGGGACAGAAATCATAGTAGGGCAGAACCACTCTCCCCAAAAGGAATGGATTTAGAGCCGTGACAGTTACAGAATTGAATTTTGTGACTAAAGCAATGACTAAATACACCTGTAATCAAACTAATCTATTTTACTTTATCAATAAAGAACAATATAATATTTCTTTTTGATTGCAATGCCAAGGTAACATTTTTCTGCTGTTTGTAAAGCTCAGTTACTGCCAGGAATAAGGAAAACAACTTAATTAATAATGCCATTTAAATGGAATTTTTATTACAATACCAGCATAAGTATTGTAATGACCAGGCATAAGGGAGAATATGGTTTAATTGCCATTAATCACCTTTACTTTCATTATGTGTTTATAGAAACCATTTTTCTCTTTGACATGCATTTAATTTTGAGTATTGTAATGCTATTGTTACTGAGAGTTTCATCAAGAACGTTTGGCTTTTTCCATTCTCTTCCCATTTCTGTCTGCTTCACTCAATTTTGCTGGGACCTTAGCTATGTCTGGAGCTTCAGTGAGGTTTGTGGGTTGGAAATATGTTCCCTGTCTACAGATATATGGCAGATTTTTACAGTTAGCCAGGTTTATGCTCTCAGCCTATTTCTTTTTCCAACAAACTAAAGCCATGAGGTAAACTAATTTACTTATATATCTGATTTTTTAAAAAAAAAAAGGTTTGGTTTTCTTTTGATCTGTTGTCATCATTTGAAGGAAGCGCTCTGAGATTTTACAATTTACCAAATCTACATATCACAATGTATTCAAACTACCATGCAAAATTCTACAGCAGGGAAACTTCTCTTGTGTAAACCTTTCTGAGAAAGCATGCCAGCTGTCTAAGCATGGCTCTGTAGCGTTGTCTGATTGCACCACGCAGTCTGTGGTTTGCAGAACCACACCGATGTTCTCATGTTCTTGCTCGCTGTGTGCCTCTATCTGGATTTGTGAAGACAGCCAGTGTCTCCAGCACTGTAGAAAGTACATCACTTCTTGCAAAGTGTAGACTGACTAGTCATTTAACAATCCGTGGGGCTTTTAGGGAAGGTTTCATGTGTCTCTAGTGCATTTGGAGGCAGCAGCAATGTTCCTTGTCATCCTTTTTTTCCAAAATCAAAGCTTGGTGGGATTTGGAAGTGGCTACCTTACAAATTAAGAAGCTGTGGATTAGGTACAGAGTGATGTCTCTTTTCAGTGCAGAATGGACGTTTCCAGATCTCTCTTAGCTCCAAGTGTCAGGGGCAGCCAAAACCTGCCCCTGATGGCAGTGCCATGTGTAGGGCTCTGCCTTCCCAGCACGTGTGACTCTGCTCTGCACCGGACAAAATCTGCCTGCCTGGCTGTTGTTTTAGACAGCAGTGCCACGTGTTGCTCTCACCTGCCAGAAGAGCAGGTATGTAGTTTAGCTAGAAGGCAGCCCAAAGAGTGGGTAGTCGCTTCAACTGGGCCTTCAGTGTGTGGTCAGATACTCGGTGAATGTAGTACAGCACAATTATTTAGCAGCTAGAAAACCAGCTCCTGAAATTTCTAAAGGATTTTAACTCCTAAATGGATCTTGGAATAGTCCTTGAAGTCTGAAGTACCAAGATCCTGCTTCCATTTCAGTACTTAAAAATTTTTAAAAACAGAATCATAAAAGCCAGATAATTGATAAATGTAGCTTGTGCCTTACTAATATTGGTTCAGGCAACTCCTTTCACTCCTTACTGACATGTCCTTGGTAAGTGGCAGTATTCAGATACAAATGTGACTTTACACACTGGTTTTCTGCTTTAACATGAGACTTAATATTACAGCTAGTACTTCCATCACTTTGTGCATTACAGAGGTTTTCAGCTCTGTCTAACATGAGATCAAATTATTTTCATTGGTATCCCAAAGCTATGACTTTTAGATCTGTATGAGTTTCATACATTGTTTACAGCATTGGTGATGACCTCGTTTGGCTTCCTTAGAGTGGAAATATTTTGTAAATAATAATGTGATTTCTTATGTTCACCACATTCTTTCTTCCCAGACTGGGAGACAGAAATAGAATGACTAGTCCAAAAATGAAGTTGTTGTGCTTCACCACCTTATTGGGCTGAAAGTGTTTTAAACATCTTTTTTGAAATAGTACAAAATCTAAACATGTTGAACATCTATGTCTTGAAGCATAAACGTGAAATATACTTGCTTGTCTCTTGCAAGACTACCATTGTGGATAATGCCTTTGGCTGATGTTTTTAAAGAAAAGATCTTTTTGCTGTGTTCCAGATTAAGTGCAAAGCATAATATTACTGTTTCAGGAGTGCAGGGTGTTAATACTTGATTGGTGTTGTGGATGTCACTTGCTATTATTGTTGGTGGCACTGAGAATAAAACGTTCATTGAGAAAGATAATCCTTACACAAAAGGATGTGGGAACATGTAATTGACAATCAGGAGGTTAAAAGAGACTTGACAAGATTTCAAGGGATTAAAAAAGTTAATCTGTCAAGGCGTATATCCACCTCTGCTCCAAAGGCTTGTGTTCTAATTAAGATTTATCACAAGGTGTTTGGCAATAGTTCTGTCACCCTTCCACTTTTGCCCAGTGGAGAAAATTGAAACTCAGTAATTCTGGCAATATAAGAGGTATAGTAATAATCTGCAAGGTGACATGATGATGTCATTGCCCGTAAGTCCCACACATCATATTGTGATGCAATATCATGTTTTTTTAAAATCTGAAAAACTGAAATCTCTTGCACTCATATTTTGTGGAGATGTGTGTCCTTCTGCACTCCTATAGTCTCCTGATAGACTCCTAAATATTAGCAATTTTTCAGACTAATGAGATACTCAGTTAAAATGCACCAATTTTTGATAAATAGCAAGCTTAGAGTAGTTTAAGAGATGTTCTTTGTATTTAATCAGTCCAGGTAAACATGTAGTGTAATTTAGTAGTAGATAAACATGTGTAATACTTCAAATGAATGCTTATGTTTAAAGGATTTTGCAAAGCAGATATTAAATTGCTTGGGTGATTACTCAAGTTGTTGTGGACATAGGATTAGTCTTCTCTTCTTTGCTGGTAGTTTCAATTAATTTCTAACTCATGTCTATGATGAAAGAAGCCAGCTCTTAGACATCTGCTGTTTGCTCTGATATTTGAATTACAATACATGTATTAAAGCGGGTAGTTTTGTGTATAAATTGCATCTTTTCTGTAAACTACAATCTTTTCTTGGTTCTTTTCTGTGAAGAGAGCTGCTTGTTCTCTTTCTGAATGCTTTAAAAAATTCATGCTCTTAAAAATTTTAGACTTAGATCTTCAAACAAGATTTTGGTAAACCTCTCCATATACAAGCACTATAGAATGAAAAGGTCAAGTACATGTGTCCAACCTTGCTTTAAGCAATACTATTTGATATTACATTTATGACTAAGATCACAAGAACACATGGGTTTTATATGGGTGTAATTACCCCACTGCAGGGATTAATTATGGATGAAAGATATCCTCTGAAGTAGACAGGAAATTGATGACATTTCAGACAACTCCATTCACAAAAAACCCCCACAAGCCCACTGTCTGTTAGGAATTGTCACCTCTAACAGCATTTGTAGTTTTATAATCCAGGAAAAAGAAATGTGCTACAACTATTTAAATGATGTGGACATTTGCATTTCCAAAGCTTACCTTTCCTCAATAATAAAACCAAACGAAACCAGAGTGGTTTTGACAATATATGATAAAATAGGATCACACAAATGCATCTATTTTACCAGTTCTATAGAAGCAGTAATGTGGGGGGGTTAGACAGATAAATGAATATCAGCCATTTGGAAAATGAGCTAGTTCCAGAAGCCTCTAAGTATAGAAATAAGTATGTTTCCTGTGGGTTTTTTAATTAAAAATACTTTTAAGTTACCCTTATTATGGTACAGGAAGAGTAGTATTTTTATTTCAGTAATTCTCATTGAAAACTAGAACACTATCCAGCTGCATAGAATTAACCTATTGCTAACCACTGATTTCATGAGGTGTAACACAATAACTGGGTACAATAAATGTATCTTCACTTGCGAAAGCTCCAGGCTTATCTGTTGTTTTGCCTTCTCTTTCATCTTTGAAATGTCAAGTCTCACACCACTTTTTGTTGAGGCATTTTTGCTGGACGGTTGGTCCTCATTTGACTCACTCCAAATCTTTTCACACTGCTAAGGAAAAGTTATTTATGTTTTCAAATTATTTCCCAGGTTTTTAATTATTTCCCTAGCTACTTCTTTCCTGTCTCCTGTTAGTATCCTCAAGTAGAGGTAATGAAATTGAAAATGGAAAAGGAGAGATGCAATCTTTACTGTTATTTCAATTCAGCTGTAGCCAAAAGAAGAGGATAATTTTAGAACACATTCTTGTTACTGATCCAATGTCTTTTCACACAGTAAAAGCAGTAGGTGGTTTTCTGTATCAATTTTATAAGTGACCATTACTTTAGAGCTAAGACGGGCTATTCTCAATATCACCTGTAACATTTTACTGTTGTGTTGTGGCTGATTTAACTTTAAAGGGGGAAAAAAAAATCAATGTGAAACTGTAATCCTAACCTGTTTTTTCCAAGGCTTGGATAACTGATACAAAATACAAAGTGGTTTAAAAACTGACTTGCAAGCAATTCACTAGCTTCACAAACAATTAAGAGTAAGTTTGTCTTTATGTCACAATTTCCTTTCATAAATCATATGTGGTAAATTATTTTTTCTGTTGATAGTATTTTTCTTGTACCTATAGTATAACTTTGCTTACAGAAATAGTTCCATTAAAAACACATTTCACTTCAGTGGAGGAGCATGGTATGTTATTCCAATGCACATAAAACGTATTAATGACTATATAATAAAGGATGCCCTATCTAACAGCCAGTCCCTAGAGTGGTGGTGATGTTTCAGTAAGAGGATGACTGCGATCACTGAGCTGTTGTAAACCTTGAGGTTTTGAACCAAGGGTTGGCACAAGATTATTTGTTTATGCAGATAGCTGATGGCTTACAAGTTTACACTGGAGGTGTTGAGGTAAGGTAGAGTTGTGTAAAAAGGCCCCCTTGAAGGTGAACTCAGGATGTCCATTCTGTTTTTAAATATGGGTTCGGGTGGAAGTTCTGTGAGCTTGTAAGCTGATCTGCATGTAGTGGTTGGTTTATGCATCTACATAGTTGGCGGTTCAGGTAGGTGGATGGTAATTATCATGGATAGGTCTAACTCACCGTGAAGAAGTTTTGTGAAGAGTTTATAGGTTATTTTCTTTTGGCCTCAATCATATACCTTTGATCTAATAGTGGGCTGCTGTAATTGTGATATCATGAAGCCTATAAAACAGCAAAGGATTAGAAAACCTATATATTGACTTGCACGTTCAATCAACTTGCATATGATCTCAGCAGGAAATTCAAAACAAAAGCTAATTTATGGAAAAATATGGAGTTCTAATCACAGTTTAGCTCCGTGGGGTTCCAAATAACACACTACAATCTCTACATGCAGATGCTTTCATCTTACATTTCAGATTTGGTGACATTCCAAAAGTTCTTATCAAGCCTTATTATCATCTTTTATTAAAGCTTATTACATTTATCCTTATTGCATGTTTGCTGTAATATTCTGTCATTCTTAATATGGAATAAAAAAGCTTTGATCTTTTTTAGCCAGTCATGAGATGGAAATATGCAACACAAGTGTTTCACTACATAGTATAAACTCCCAGCTCGGTGTGTCCTTTGAACATTGCATTAATTGGCCCCTGTTTCTTTTTCCTTTGGTTCATAAATCTTTTCATCAGACTGCACTTCTCTGTGCCATCAACATGCAAATAGGCTATACATGATCATATAGTGCCACTTAATTATATCCCTCAAGAGATTTGTGGTGGTTTTGTTGGCTTTGGGTTTGGGGTGGTTGGTTTCTTTGTAATAAATGAGGCTTTGAACTATAAAAATGGTTGGATCGCTTCATCACTGCTCCTACCTAAGAAAGGTGTTTCCAGTTAATATTGAGACATTACATTGTCATTGCTTTTCTTAACACTTCTGTTTTATGAGGGCTGTGATCTAAAGGACAAAGCAAGACTTCTGTTGGAGTTGTGAAAAAAAACCTAAAATAGATTTTAAAAAAACATGAGCCTCAGCATTTTTTCCAGAAAGCCAAGTTTAAGGAAGAAAAAGAAAGAGTTATAGAATGAGAATCAATAAAATAAATAAATCCCTGAAGGAATACAGAAAAGTTATTAGGCTATAGTCTTAAAACCTGATCTTGAAACGTGTAAATCAGGGAAATTTTCTTCTCCCCCACAATATTTAAAATCATTGATTATGACTTTATTAGATAGAAATGCAAAATTTACAGAATTTTTTCCTGCCTTTGTATAAACAAAACAACTCTTACATCCAAAGAGCCAGCAATCCAGTATGCTGACTGTTACAAAATGGGATAAGTTTGCTGTTCATCACAATAAAGGAGCAAATCTGAAACAAGACATAAGAGATACGTCTTATTTAAATAAGAGGCTACTGAATAATTATCTTTGTTTCTGTTTTAAGAAATCTGCAGTCTCCCTTAAGCTTTGAGTGTGCCTCATATAATGCAGTTGACAGAATCAGACCATTGTTGCATTAAAGTCCCTGGCTTGACAACTGAAATGAGACATCTAGCCATACAAGTTTTCAGAGGAATAACTGTTCCATCTTGGGGTGAATACAGTAAAAATATTTACACCAAGACTACCACACATCTTTCTTAACAGTTCAAAGGCAACAATACTTTAAAGTGTCATGTAATTGTCTTTGATTATCAGTCAAGGAAAGTAAGTTTAGCCATAGTAGATAGCTGATACACTTTTGCTGCTATATTTTTTCTAGGCAAATATTTTTGATGTTTTGCAAAGTCTTTGGTAAAAGGTTCCAAGAGAAAAAAAAAGGAATAGACTAGAAAGGTTGGAATTTTTTTGCAGATGAAACAGTAAAATCAATGGACCCATTCAACTGTTCAGGATAAAAGGGAAAACACCAGTTTTTCTGTTACTATATTGATCTTGATAGGTATTACTAAGTTCTTCATATAGCACTACACTATACTAAAATGTTTTACATTCATTGCATATGTTCAGCAACTTTTATATGATGCTTCTGGTGACTAATCTGTTGAAGGTGCTCAAGAGCATGTACTTTAAAGTTATTTTAAATTTAGAAAAAACAGGGGTTTTATTGATTTGAAAGAACCGGTAATAAATAGAGAACTTGTCTTTGTAACTTCTAATTCACTTTATTTAACATTTTAATTAACTATTTTTAATTCACTATTTGATCTGCAGCAACATCCAAGGTATCCTATTATCTTAGAAAAAAGCGAATGAATGCAAATCACTGACAGTTCATTTGCACATCTTCTGGTCCACTTCAGGTCCTTCAGAATAAAATAGGTTTAGATTCTAATTATGGCTGCAAGAAAAATATATAGAAGATAATTTTAAAAACCACTTCAGTGTTCAAATATTTCATTTTAAAATGTATTGCCAACAGGGAGATGAACTAGAAGATAATCCTTCAACAAGATTGAGCAATAATTGCAATTTGCTTAGTTTAAATTATAATCTTTTTGCATTGCTTTAAATATAGATTATGTTCACTTTTCCTTATGTGCAAGTGTGCTTAAAGGTTTTTCTATTAATTCTAAGGAAGCAATTTTTCAAATCATGGTTTGAAAACACTAGCACCCAGAAATATGTAGCAGTGGCGGTCCTGGAACATGAGTTCAGTAACTTAGCAAGGAGCTCATCTTCAAGCACAGCTTCATGAATAATAAGACTTGATTACCATGCCTTGAAAAACACATGGGAGAAGGAAGGAGAGTTGCCAACACCATTCAGTTCCTCTTGCCAACTTCCCCTGCAGTGTTGAGTTCTTTATGTTTATAAAACATATGCTATAGACCTTATCTCCAGAGGTTTTGGGGAGATGCTTGCTCTTTAGAGATAGCCAGTGTTTTTTCTGTCTGCTCTCTAGTGTTAATTTTTCATCTGTTGTTATTCTAAGAAAAGCTGGAGGAACACTGGAAGTCCATTTACCAGTTCAGGCAACTCCGTTTCTTCTTCTTCGTACTTAAGAGAATCCTCTTACCTGTGAATTGTTGTTCTCCTGTAACACCCTGTGTCACCTTTAGAATTCTTTCCTGCAAGAAACAAGTTGCCAGATTCAGAATGGAAGGTCTGGAATTGCTGGCACTTCTGACTGGTACTTCAGAGGGTTACCTCTTCCATTACTGTAGGACTGCTTCTGTGAATAAAGACTCTGCTTGTATGTGTATGGTTTAGTTTCTGTGTCCTTATGATCTGCATCTGTGATTATTTCGCCTGCACAGCTCACAGGGTGTTTGCTATGCCCTTTGTGTTTCGTGTGAGCATATTTGTCAATTACAGTACTTTAGAAAAAGTTGTGGTTGATCCTGGTGAATTACGATAGAGACAAGCTTGGATTTTGGCCAGAACAATAAATAAGTTTCTGTGGCTTTTACTGTATATTGCTGCCCTTTCCGACAAAGAAAAAAAATTTTTTTCTGATAGTCATAAACCCCAGCATTGTGTGTATATTCACATCTGATCTAAACTTTGTTTTCTGTTCAGAGCTACACTGGACACTGGATCATGCTAACACCTGTCTATTTTTTTTAATGAACTAGCTGTCCTAACTTCACGGCATTCAAGTGTGTAAGAAGGGGGAAAAAATTCAGACAAGTCCAGTTCTTGCTAAATAGAAAAACAGCTACATGAATTGGTTTTCTGTTACAATTCTTTCTTGTGCCTCTCATAATTTTGGCAGAAGAAAACTTTGAGATATTGAGCAAGGTGGCAAATGCATCAGGCATGCAGTTGAATGCAGCAGGCAGTTGTCAGCCCTCACAGTTCTAGTTCTGCCACTTAGTTAAATAAATTATCCATCTTTAAACACCTGCTAATAAAGGACTGATTTCTTTTTGGATGTAAGAAAGTCATGGAGAGGGTTTTGAAGTGATAAAATAGTCTTATTTGCTCAAGAACAAGTTCCTTGTAAAGGTAATGTGTAAAGCACCGGATTACTAGCTTCAGAAAGGAGCATGCACAACAAATGGGCAACTTCTTCCTGAAGATCATTGCAAAATGTTGTACACAGTGTAAACTAGCGATGGTTTTTCTTCAAGTGTTTGCTGTGAAATGTATTCTTAGCTGCTGTTTTAACTATTGAGTGGACATGAAAGGCTTTTTAGACTGATTACAAACCAAAATAACTAGAATTCAGTTCCACAGTGAAAGACAAGATCAACGAAGTTTGAAAAAGCAGTTTAAGATGGTTCAGAAGTCCTTCAGTGAACTGTGTGATGACAGATGGCAAGATTACCCAATAGCTTGCAACAAACAATAGCATTTTTATGTTAGCATTAAGGCTCCTGTTGGTACGAATGCTTTACTTTGTTTTGAGCTCTGAATTTTTGAAAATCCCAGTCCATTTGGTGAGGGAAGGGTGGGGGGTGGAGGTAAGGGGAGGGCAAGAGCCCAACTGTTAATTTGGTTACTGCTTTTATGTTTGGGATTTATTCTGGTGAATTTAGCCATATTCACCAGCACCACACACACACAGACACTGGAACTCTGTTCATGCCTAGAGCAGCCCAGATCTGAGAGCACTTTCTCATCTCTGATGCCTCTTCTTTCCACTCCCTTAGAGGGAATGCACTCCTCACTGTTTAGACTGTCACCACACTTTAAAGGCTGGCCATGTGGATAATTTGTCCAGTAGCAGTACAAATGCCGCCTTAAACAACTCAGTCCAAAGGTAAATGCTAGCATAGCTGCAGCAGATGAAGAAGTCTTGGTAGCCAGGGATTACTTTGCAGAATAGATATAGGGACTGAAACAGTTGAATAGGTAGAAGATCCTAGAATCATAGTTAAAGATGGTAGGTTTTTCCGTAACTTAAATTTAACTTAAGTTAAAATTAATTAAAATTAGGTTATTTCTTTGAGTTCATAAAAATGTAACTATTTAATTGCAGGTTAAATTGTTAAAGATGGAAAAGAGCTTAAAAATCATCAAGTCAAACTTAGCACCACCACCATGTTCACCATTAAACCATGTCTTGAGGAGCCATATCCACGGGGATTTTTTAACACTTCCGGGGATGGTGGCTTCACTACTTTCTTGGGCAGTCTGTTCGAATGTTTTACAACACTTGCCATGAAAACATTTTTTCCTAATACCTAATCTAAACCTCCCCTGGCATAATTTGAGGCCATTTCCTCTTGGGCTGTTAACTTGTTACATGAGAGAAGAGATTAAAACTCACCTTACTACAACCCACTTTCAGGTAGTGGTAGAGAGCATGAAGGTCTCCCTGAACCTCATTTCCCCAGCTTCATCAGCTGCTCCTCATAAAACATGTGCTCCACACCCTTTATCAGCTTCATTACCCTTCCCTGAACATGCTTCAGGACCTCAGTATCTTTCGTGTAGTGAAAAGAGCTGGACACAGGTTTTGATGTGTGGCCTCATTGGTGCCAAGTATGCAGGGCAATCCCTGCCCTGCTTCTGCTGGCCGTGCTATTTCTAATACAGGCCAGGATGCCACTGGCTTTCTTGGCCACCTGGGCACACTGCTGGATCATGTTCAGCTGCTGTCAGACAGCACTTCCAGGTCCTTTTCAGCTGGACATTTTTCCAGCTACTCCTCCCCCAGCCTGTAGCGCTGCCTGGGGTTGTTGTGGCAAAAGTGCAGAACTCAGCACTTGGCCTTGTTGAACCTCATACAACTGGCTTTGTCCCAGTTTCATCCAGCCTATCCAGGTCGCTCTGCAGAGCCTTCCTGCTCTCCAACAAATCAACACTTCTGCCCAAGTTGGTGTCATCTGTGAACTTGCTGAGGATGTACTTGATCCCCTTGTCTAGGTTGTCAATGGAGATTTTAAGTAGCACTGGCTCCAATACTGAGCTGTGGGAAACACTCAGGACTGACCACCAGCTTGATGTAGTTCTGTTCACCACCACTCTCTGGGCCTGCCCATCCTGTCAGTTTTTATACCAGCAAGGAGTTCACCTGTCCACACCATGGGAAACCAGTTTCTCCAGGAGACTGTTGTGGGAGAAAGTATCGAGAACTTAACTAAACTCTCGATAGACAACTGCCTGTCCTTCATCCACTAAGTGGGTCACTTTGTCATAGAAGGAGACCAGGTTGGTCAAGCAGGACCTGCCTTTTGTAAACCCAAGCTGGTTGGGCCTGATCCCCTGTTTGTCCTGTACACGTTGCATGATGGCACTCAAGACAATCTGCTCCAGGACCTTCCCCAGCACTGAGGTCAGACTGACAGGTCTGTAGTTCCACAGATCCTCCTTCCGGTCCTTCCTGTGGATGAGCATCACATTTGCCAACTTCCAGGCACCTGGGACATCCATGCTTAACCAGGGCTGCTGTTAAATGATTGAAACTGGCTTGTTGAGCTCTTCTGCCAGCTCCCTCAATACTCAGGTGAATGCCATCTGGCCCCATGAACATGCATGTGCCTGAGTTGCATAGCAGGTCACTGACAATTCCCTTCCAGATTATGTGGGTTTTGTTCTGCTCCCTGTCTCTGTCTTCCAGTTCCATGGGCTGGATACCTCAATGACAATTGGTCTTGTTTTTAACAACTGAGGCTGCGAAGGCATTAAGCACTTCAGGCTTTTCCGCATCTTTTGTCACTGTTTATCCAAGAAAGGATGGAGGGTTTTGGCCATCTTTTTCTTGCTGATGTGTTTGTAAAATCATTGGTGGTCTTTTATAGCAGTGGCCAGATTAAGTCCTACATGGACTTTCGTCCTTCTAATTTTCTCCCCTCCTGGCCTCACAACACCTTGTAGTCCTTCTGAGCTGTCAATGCCCTTTTCCAGGGGCAATAAGCTCTCCCTTTCTCCCTGAGTTCCATTCAAAGCTCTCTATTCATCCAGGATCATCTTCTTCCCCACCAGCTCACCTTTCAGCATGTGGGGGTGGCCTGCTTCTGTGCTTTTAAGATTTCCTTCTTTAAAGCACACCCAGCCTTCCTGAACTCCTCTTTCCTGGATATCATCATCTGTTTTCCTGCTTAAAAAGCCATCTTGTTCCACAATGGAAGCAATCATCCTGATCTTGATACAAGTAAAAGGAGACTTTTGTTAGGGTTTGTGGGCACATTTGGAATTGTGACGACTCATCTTTTCTCCCAACCACTGAGAATTAATCTATGCTTGCAGCTGTGGATTATTTGGATGGAGTTGTTGTGATCCGTGACCACAACCATCACAATCTGCCTGCCTTCTGGTTAGAGGCATCTGGCATTCTCATACAAGTCCTTGCTGCTGTCAAAGTTATGCCAGTATTGAAAGAAGGTCACTCCCATGTTGGTATCCCTGTAGACTTGGCAGAGTCAGAACTAGTGACTCTAGGAAGGCTCTTTTGGCTTCATTGTCATTGTCTAACACCAAATAAATTCCAAATTGGGAATAATCCAGATCTGACAGGCAATATCTAATCCAGAAATCAAGAAACTGTTTGACGTTAAATTTGGGACAAAAATAGCAGCAGGAAATAATGAAATGCATTTTGCTTCAAATGTTGTGGCTTTAATTTTTGCTTTATATATCAAATTCCTTATAAAAAGAAGTAAACCTACTATTTCTCTGAATACAGTAGGAACAGAGAAGGGGACTGATCTCTTACATCCCCATCCCAAAGCTGGAAGAAGGCCTTCATCCTCTTCTAGATGGAAGGAAATCAGACAAACATATACACCTCTGCAATCTGATTGCCTCATTCTCCCTTTGGAAATTCAGAACTAGTTCATACCATTTGACTTGAAGGTCTCAGACATCCCACTGAGGTACCAGTACCAGGTGCTGCTAAACAGATTCATAATAGCATCAAGAATTTTTATCAGGTGCCTCAATTTCCTTATAAAACTGGTAAGGACGTGAAGTTTGCTTTTATACTGATGGCCAGCTGAGAGAAGACAGATTTTGATTGACAGAATAGTGCCTAAGTTTGTCTTAATCAGTCAATTTATGCATGTTCCTGAAGTTGATCATCTTTAAAGAAATTCTGCCTTGTAATTTGATACTTTAGCAATAAGCCTGTTTGTTTTATGTCGTTTTCATGTTTGTTGTGAAAGGAGAATTCTCTGAATTTCATAGCACTAGGTCAGAGAGATTATGTAGTTGAACTGTTGAGCGTATTAGTACACACTAAGTTTTGTTATTGGAATTGTCTAGCAACAGTTTTTGCCTGCTTAAAAAATATTCCTACACTCACAATCTGTGAAACAGCTGCATTTATCCATCTGTTCATTTTCATTAAACACTGTGTATTGAACCTGTTTCTAGTTCATTGTCAAAGCTGAGAGGAGTAGTACATTTGAGGGATACAGCTAATACTCCCTGTCTTTGACAGTACACTACAGTGGGACTCCCATCAGTACAAACACAAAGAAAAGGTAGTTGTCACTTACATTGTAGTAATTGTGATTATATTGATGTAATCAATATAGATCCCACAGTCCTTTCCTTTGAAGACTTCAGATTCCAGCTGTTTTGAATTACAAGGGAATGGCTAGAAGGTCATGTTGGAGCTTCCCCTTCTGATCTGCCAGTGCATGAAGGGGCACAGGGCATGTACATAGCACCAGCAGATGTTAATGGTGTTCTAAGCTCCTGTGTTTCTGGAGTTACAAAATGAATGTCACTTTCTTTTTTTTTCTCCAGAAGAACTAATAAAAGGGATAAGAAGACAGCAAAGTTAAGAGAGGTGATTTAGATATCCAGACTTGAAAACAAGAAATGTACTGGGTTTAAATCATAAAATATTTAGCTATTTGCAGTCTTTCATTGCTGCCAGTGAAATGAACAAGTATAACAAATAGTACAGTTTGACCCTAGGGATTTTATTGAAATATATTAAAACAGATACACTTGTCAGGTGATTCATACATAAATAAGGATTTCAGCTGGGGGAGGGTGAAAATAATAATGGCTAATTCTAGTGATGTGCCAGAGATGGTGGTGGTCAGATTTATGGTTTAACAATGTTGAGAGGGGAAAAAAGAAAGATGTTTTTAGGGTCAAGGAACATTCTACATTATCAGGCTTTGACAGGCAATTTAAGGTCTGGGAAAGAAGAGTAATAGTAGAGTCAGAGACTTGGAACAAAGAGAATATGTCATCTGTAGTGAGGATTTCAGTCTTTGAAGTATTCAGTAACAGGTCTTTAGTTGCATTCTGGTTTTTTGTTTTGTTCAGGGTAAGGGGAAGGCTTTAAGGCAAAGACCTGGCGGATAACCTCTTAATTCGGCAGTTTTTGTTGCCTGGCTAACTAAACTTCCACTGATGCCTGTTCATCTTAAGTAAGGGTTGCCATGGTCAATACTGAGAGATTTAAAGATCAGAGATGAAACCAAATGGGATGAAGAATTTTTTGTCATTTTCATAGTGGGAATGAATAAATTAGTAATGTTGACTCTGAAGCAGTAATCTGCTTCAGAGAGAAGGAGCAAAAACAACAAAGTACAGTGAGTTATCTTCTTTACATTTTGCAGTAATAGTTAAAATACATGATTACAGATTTTTTTTCCCAGTGTATTTTTATTCCCTAGTAGCACTGAAAGACTATTTTAGCTGCTTTGCAGATAACTGTTGCCACGGAATGAGCAAACCCATGTTACACCAAGCGCAAAGTAGAGTAATTAAAATAAAATGAATTTTGGTGGCATTATAGAGACATTGGAAGAGAAGAAGATCATCCACAGACAGCATGAAATTGCATATGTTTTGAGTCTCACAGTATAGCACTAAGGTGAAGGGGTTTTTCCATATTTTTGCTCTAAAAGTTTAGACTCTGGGTTCATTCTTTAATCCCTGGCGATTAACATTCCTTAACTTTCCCCTAACACCATGGAAGGTTGACTCTGTCTCATAATTAACTTAGCTAAACTCTTTAACATGGTATCACCTTTCAAATGAATGTGGTTGTGGGGAATTAAGTAGTTCAGAAACCTAGCTTATGCATTACCATTATCAGAGCAAAGTGCCCCAGTGTCTCTGGCTCTGCTCATGGCCTTGGCCTTGTTTTGCAGTCTAGCATGGGGAATGGGCACATAACAGGAGGTTGTGCAGGGTATTGTTGACAGCATGAAGTGCTCGTGTCTTAGGTTAGCCCTGCAACACCCACAGCACCCTCCTTCCTCTCCTGTATTTTTCTTTTCCCTTTCTGGCTAACCAGGATGGATCCATCTGCTGGGAAGGTCATTTATTTTAGTAGGTCATTTAGGAATTCACTTAAATGATTTGTCTCTTCAGAAAGATTAAAAATGAAAAAAAGAGAAAAGAACGTAATTACTGCCTATCCTTTTGAACATTGATTTGGGACCGGTAAAAGACTCAAAATGAGACTGGTGAGCTTTCTGTCAACTGTGTTCACTGAAAGCACTGTATCATTAAAGGACAGTGGTAGTAATTGCTTAGTGCCATTGCTGAACTCTTAGTCTGCCAATGCTTGTTCACATAATTTAATTTTTTTAATGTATGAGTTGCTATTCCACTGCAAAGCTTGGAAAGTCGTTATTTGTGCTATTTGTCATTGTGGTTAAAAGCATCAAATAACCTGTATCCTCTATCACCAGCAATGCATCTGTTTGGCCTCAACTGGCAGTTGCAGCAAACTGAAAATGATACATTTGAGAATGGAAAAGTGAATTCTGATACTGTGCCAACACATCCTGTAACAGTTCCTGCTGGAGACAATGGTAAGTGAAATGGGCACCATTTTTTTTCCTTCTTTTGGAACATTTCCTTCATTTGTGTCTTACATACATCAAACTTCAACAGTTTTCCTGCAAAACTCTATATTTAATTCAAGTACAGAGCACTTGTAAGTAATAGTAATTTTAAACAGATAAACAGGAACACAGAGTTTCTCCTACCTAGCATGCAAAGGGGCCTATGGATCCCAAGCAGTGACACTGATCTTACTAGGAAAGCTAGCTGTCAACCAAAATTTCTCACAGGAATTTGCGTGTGATATTTGATGAGGATAGGAAAGCTCTCATCATATCCAGAGAAGCAGAACCTCTACTTACTCTGAAATATGTGCTAATATTTTTTATTGTTGTTGTGGGGTCCCCAGAGATAGCGGGATGGTGCTGAGGCTGGCTCAGACCATCCTGCCTTAGGGACCTCGTGTTGGAGAAATGGCCACAACAAAGCCTGGGGACCCAAGGAGTCAGGACATACTGTTTCATAAGGGGGACCTGATACCAAGATTCAATCTTTGGGACTTTAGGCAAGCTCTCAGTAGTTTTTGGACAAAAGATTACATCTGTGTGTCCTGTCATAACTGCTTTTTCTGAAGTTTTTGCTCCAGAAAAGGCACTTCAGGAATATTTTGCATATTTTTGAAGCTTCTCTCTTAGCTATGCTTAGAAGGCAGCTCATGATCACTGAGTGTGGCATGAGGACCTCACTATGGAATACCTTGGATTTTTCTCTACAGAGATTGATGTTTTCTTCTCTTTTTTTTTTTTTTTTTAAATTTCTCTCTGAAATTTAATAGGCAAGGTATAATATGTACATTTGTTTTCTCAAAGTCTCTAGCATATAATATTGAGTCTGAATCATCCAACCAATATATAAAGTAAGAAAAAAAAACTTTCTTAATTTTGTTGTAAGAGCTTTTAAAATACAAACCACATAAAGGGATTATTTTTTATCGACCTTTTTCAATGTTGCCCTTTAAGATTCTCAAAACATTTAAGAGCTTGTGCACTTTTGGCTAACAGA
Organism: Platysteira castanea; assembly: GCA_013397175.1. Taxonomy (NCBI): domain Eukaryota; kingdom Metazoa; phylum Chordata; class Aves; order Passeriformes; genus Platysteira; species Platysteira castanea. Next base: position 152,109 of record VYXC01001806.1, on the reverse strand, counting down.
GGCTTCAAAATCAATACATTTTGAATGGAAAACTTGATTTAAATGGTTGATGAATGCAGTGTTTGCTTCATTACACAAAAATCCATTTTCCCATTCACAAGGTACATCTGACCTCCTTACCACTGAGAAGGAGGAAGCCTCTGCCAGCAATTGATATCTTGAAAAATTTTCAAGTTATCACAGCTCCAAGTCATAGAAAAGTTATAGCTCAGTTCACTCCTTTTGTCATCTTTGTAAGTCTATGAAACTTCTCCAGTAGGGCATTTTCTTCTTCCATGTCCTTTACCCTCCTGCCTTTTTCTTGTACTTAGATAGTCATTATCGCTCCCTGTGTTCTTCTTACTTGTTTTGAATGAAGAGCAAAAAGCTAGTCTATGATTAATGAATATTGATGCTGCAGTGGCAGCTCATCATCCCGTTGTCTCTGCATTCAATAGCCAGTATACTTTCTTGTATAAAATATACTGATGTTTCTGTAAATATTTTATAAATATTTTATAAGTACCTACTGGGTTTTTCCCCTTGATAATTTTTTTGGTTTTTTAACGAACTAAAACCTGTTATACACTGCCTCAAAAATAAAAGGAAATAATAAGGATATCAAATCCATTTTTCCTTCTTCATGTCCCTAAATACTGTTGAAGAGAACAGGGTTAATTCCACCCACTGTTAAAATGCTGTCCTCTGCAGAATATGGTAAGTGGTCATTTATCAGCATACATCAATACTAAAGAACAGACAGACAAGAGAGTACACGTTTGAAACCACAAGAGAAGGACCAGTTAGACAGAAGGGAAAGTGTGATAACTAGATGTGAAATGTGAGGAGCGGGGGGCCTTGTGCTATCACACTATTTACTGAAAACTGTAAGGGAGAATCGATGAAGCCTTGATTCGGATACTTTGCCAGCTGAACAACTTTCAGTACCACCTCTCTCTAGTCCCCTGGTAATATCCTGATACTCTGATTTGGATTTGAGAAATTTCAACCACCCTCAACAGTATATGTGAATGAACATGACATTTCATATTTTGATTTAAAGCTGTGTATAAGTCTAAATGTTTACTGTGTGTAAGAACTGTTTAGAAAGTGGAAAGGAAATGATAACACTATGAAGATCTTTCTTATGTTCATTGAGATACAACAGGGAACAAAGAATAATTAACGCCCTAACCTTAGCGTGGCAAACAGCAACTGACAGTTTTGAGAGAGGTGTTGGGGTGCTAAAGGGGCATGTGGCTAAAAAGTAAAACTGTCTTTTCTTTGGTGAAGAACATGGGAGTCCGTAAGAGTATTATCTGCTGAGTGTTGAACCCCAGAAACAAGCATTCCCAGGAAGGTGGTTAATGTATTTGATAAACACCACTTTCACAAGCTGTCTAGTTCATCTTTTCAGTAGTACAAGGCAGTTATTTTTCATTTGAAATGTAGAAATAGGGGAAGCTGCAGATCAATATGGCAAACAAGTGTTTATTGTTTAGTGATTACCAGTCATCAGCGTGTGAATTTATTCAACACAATATGCTTAAATTTCAAGAAAGAGGTAAAAAACAAATGCTTAAATAAACTGAAATAGTGACTGCAGATCCCTCTTCTAGAATAACACATGAATATTATGAAAGGTTAAGTCCAAATTTAGAAAAGCATTAGACTCATCCTGAAAAGTGTTTAAAAAATGATTTCTTCAAGATCAGATATTTCACTGTCTCTTCTCAAGAGCACTCTGATCAATGTGATGATCCTGTGAGACATTTTCAGTGACTGCAGTGCCGTTGTGACACAGCTCTGATGATGGCACAAGTTCCCACTCAAGACCTCTCAGCAGCGCTTCTGTACCTGTTTAATTCAGCAGCAGTCTCGGTTCATCTTGGATGCACAAAAAGTGGCTAGGATCAATCTGTGACCCCACCTGGCATTTCAGATTTTAATCTTTTTTTTTAATAGTCTAAATGTTTGCAAAAAGGTTGTGTCAGTTTATTCGTCAAATGATGAATAATGTAGAATTTGAACATAAAAGACAAGACAGAATTGTCAGTTCTTCAGAACGCTTGTATGCAAACAAGTGAGCATCACATGAACATGCTTATCACATTTAGATGTATTTAGTTCAATTTTTTATGATAGACTAACTGATGACAAGATACGAATTGGTAAAAACACAGAAAACTCCAAGACTATAATGACAGTTCCATTTTTCTTCATGTTGCTTCACTGAAGCCTCACCATCATGTGCCAGCTGGTTAAATACAGCATTGCTTGCTTACACAAAACCAAAAACAGGTAACCAGAGCTGTAGCATTTGTTAGTACTGAATAAATGCTCTGATATTTAATGTAGAAAAGATTTTATTAGTTCCCTTGACTCCTTGTGTTTATGTATCTATTATTCTTAAAATCTGTATGCTGCATTTTTCTTTTTCTTTTTTTTTCCTTAATGTGAGACTTTATTCTGAGAAACCACTATTAAAATGCTAGTAAAAAAAAATAATAGTTTAATGTAAATTCTAAGCTGTTTGTGTAATGCTCCTCCTTAGGGATGCTACAGCATTTTTAGTTTGTAGGTATTTGTGGTATCTTTGCCTCTTTATTTCCAAATCACTGAATTCCTGGGACCTTCTATTCAAAAAGATTGGCAGGTAACATTTTTCTGAGGTGATTCTAAATATTTGAAGATATATATGAAGGATGATTGAAAGCCAGAAAGGAACACTAATTTTTGATTTCCTTGTTATTCTAACCCATCAGGAAAATTAGGAGGATTTGCACAAGAAAACAACACTATAGATTCTGGAGAACTTGATATAGGCCGAAGAGCGATACAAGAAGTGCCCCCTGGGATTTTTTGGAGATCACAACTCTTCATTGATCAGCCACAATTTCTAAAATTCAATATATCCCTTCAGAAAGATGCACTGATTGGAGTATATGGTCGAAAAGGCTTACCACCTTCACACACTCAGGTGAGAACTGCTTGCATTAAAAGTAGGACACATTATTGAAGACCATGATCTTGTATCTTTTGTATCTTTTTTCTCTCTCAGGATTACATTCTTTTCAATTTTGCTGATTTTTATTTTTTCTATTTATACTTTATTGGTCCCCTGTGATTACCAGAACATTTGTAATACTCTATGTGTTGGGATCTGGAATGGGGATAGAGGGTATTCTTATTTATGAGCTGTTCTATTTCCTAATCAATGATGATGCTTCGGATATGGAGTTGTTTCATGCAGAATTTATAGGTACTTTTATTCTTCTGTGGTATATGGACATATCTTTAAAAACCTAAGCAAACTAATACAGAATCTTATGGCCACACATAAGGTGTGGTTGAGAGTTCCTGCAAACAGCACATTAACCAAATTTCCAAACAAGAAGACAGGCAAATGCTGGAGTATTTACAGCTTGGTAAATACTCACTAAATAAATACATAAAAGAAAAAAATATATCATATATATCTAGAAAGATACAGTGAACTGGGATTGTAAAAGCAAAGTCTTCACTAGGCATCTGGTGTCTTGAAACTTTGTTCTTAAGTGCCCCAGAGCATTTATTCTGTTCCACCCCTCAGAAGGTTCCTAATGACACCTTTTATTGCATATAGTCACACTGCCTAGTAACAAAAAAACCACTTTTTATCCATAGTTAGAGAATAGTTAAAGTATAAAAGAATTAACAGTCTTCTGGATTGGCAGGAGAAACAGAGAATCAAAGCCTGAGACAGTATTTTAGCATCAATTATATTCATGTTTTATTTTAAAGATTTAAGACCCTCCAACATTAGATTTCTTTCAGCACAATATTTGTCCAAGTGCTTGCTCAGATTCATTTTTCCACCTGAATAGGTATTCTAGCTCATTTTCTTCTACCGCATTTGGAGAAACATCTTAGTGATTTGTATTTTGAGTGTGTGGATTTGCCATGGACACTAATCTAAGTACAGCAACCTAATGGTATTGTATCAAAGCTTGACTGATTACATCTGATACACAGCTGTAACAGCAAATCCATAGCTGCAAAATTCATATATTTTAATTCAGCCCCTTTTTTTTTAATTTTTGATTTTCATGCTTCTGCATTATTTAAATTTTTATTTTGTTTTGTTTTGTTTTATTCAGGCATAAATGTTAAAATATGTACAATACAGAAATGTATCTAATTATTACACCTATTTAACAGTCAGAAACCACTGAGGAAGGGTCAGCAAAGCAGCTAAATTCATGGAATGCTACATTAACTTTATTTTGTAGTTTAGTTTCCATTAAAGTACAAACACTTTACTGAATGCAGAAAGTGCACTCATGTTTACTTAAAAATTTGATCCTCATAATAATGATTAAATGGATTTTCTTCAGACCTTCACGTATGAACACCCACCCTCAGGCTGACAACAACCACAAGACATTCTAGCGTAAAGAAAATTGATTCAGAAACTTATCAGCCATTGGAAATAGGGGTTTGGAATACAAATGCCATCTCAATGATAACAATAATAACAGGAGTTAGGGGAATACATGTGTGGCAAGAGTGAATGAAACTGAAGAAGCTGATCTGGACTATGCATTTATTTGAGAAGTTATGCAAGTAAGTACGTCTATTAGAAAATTATCTTTACTTGGTTCCTTATCCTGTCAAAAGGTTGAAATGGGAGTGCCCTTTATCCAAAAACACAGAGACTACTTAATCTGTTTCCCATCACCTGTGTTACACAGACTCCCAAGTTCTGATTAATGTTTAATTATGATGCGAGAGAAAGAATCATATGTGAGTCCTGCTACTGTATCATGTGTAGTTTCTGTGACATTTTGGATATACTGTTCCCAGGATATAGGTCAAGCTCTCTTGTCCTATTTTTGCCTGATATATAATTAGAGTATTGTTTACAAACCATTGACTGACACTTGATACATTGAAAAATTAGGCATCCTTACTTATCAGTGCCCTAGTGAACTTATAAGGCTGCTAAAGCTTCCCTAGGGTGCAGGTTTATCGGAATGTTTATATGGCCTTGAACCCAATGATGTCCAGTTTAAGTGCCTAAGATAAAGCATGTATGTAATCTCCTAAAAAGGCAGTTTCAGTAAGTGCTTGGGGTTTTATTTGCGAGCATGCTCCTTCATGTGGGGAATAAAAACTGGAGTAAAATACATCTCAACAGTTTAGGCCTTTCTCCAACAAAGTCCTAACACAGGACTTCAATGCAGACACAGCTTGTCCTGGTAAAATATATACTTAACTGAAGTAGCTTATGTAAATAGAATAAGGTATTTTGGCAAAAAGACATCTAATGAAATAAAACACTGAGGGGATTACAAGCATAAGTCCATTTATTGCTTTCTTATTTCCCCTAACTTTTACGGCTTGTACTGACAAAAGTACCTAACTGCAAGCTGGGCACAGGTAACAGGGACAGACTAACAGCTGATGTGGGGCTTCACTGCATCCTTCCATTACGAAAGGCTCCATCACTCATGTGGCTTCAAGTGTCACAGGAACATAGCAGACAAACACATGAATATCCATGCTGAGTTTGATCAAAGGCCCATCTAGCGTTCTGTGATGGGGCCATGAGCAGGTATGGAGGGATTAATAAAGCAGCATGACAGTACTGCAGTTATTCTTCCCACAGTGTGCTTTTGGCCTCCAGAGTTTTTAAGGCTGAAGGACTTTGCTGAGTCAAAGGTGCTGTCTGTGTATTTTACAGCCTGTATTGGTTTAACACAGCCTGATTTCTTGGTGGGGGCCAAACCTTCAATAATTTTTTTTTCCTGTGAATTTGCATAGTCACCTTTGAACCTGTGGAAGCCTTTAGCATCTGTAACATTTTCAGCAAGGCTTAACTAAACATCTCACACTGTACTCAGTGTGTTTTGAGAGAGCTTCCTGGTACTTTTTGTTTGACACACTGTTGGTAGTGTTTTGGAAGAGGCAGAGTAGAATTTCTCATTAATTTCTTTTTCATGCCGCCCTTGATTTATGGATCTCTAGGGTTGTCAGTGAGTTTCATTTTTTCCAGTTTGTTTCGTCATTCTTTTTATGATAGCTTTTTCAGTCCTTTGGTCAAATTTTTCTGAATGTTCTCCAGTTTTAATGCAGCCTTTTCAAGGTGTGGAGACCATAACAGCACAGAATATAAGAGGTGTTTAATTATGATGGTTTCATTCAATGCCTTAATGATGTCTGCTTTTTTTTTTGTTTAAATAGTTGAGCTCATATTTCCATAATCTGTCTACCATAGCTCAAAGATCTCATTCCATAATGATAAAAGTTGGCTCAGAGCCCATCTCTGGATGTGTCAAGCTAGGGTTGTTTCATGAGGACTTTGAAAAGTAGGATCTCACTCTTACATATCACTTCATGTCTGTGTCTCTTTAATGCTATCTGCCCTTATCTTCTAGTCAGAGAGTGACAAGTGCTAATAACAAAATTTATGCAAATGAGCAACTGCTGCTTGTTTCTCAAACGTCAGTATTTGAATTTTCTAATCCCAGGTTAAATAGTAGAGAACTCACTACTTCTTGCATTCTGCCAGCATTTGTAAAGTTGCCTTGTCACCTGTCCTTCTCCAATGTCTTTGCTCATATGCCTGTGATACCCTTCACATGTAACTACACACCACAATCTTCCTTAGCTCCCTCCTTACAGCTTCAGTATTTCTACCAATGTCTACCTTCTCTCCACTGTCACCTTTTACTGTAATACAAAACTTGCCTTTGACATTTGCCACCTTGTTCTCCACTTCTCTCCTGTACCCTTTGCCTGTTTATCCAACTCTTTTTTGTACCCAGTTAAAACCTGACAGCAAGTAAGAGGAAAGTGTAGTCAATATCTGTCCCTAACTGTACAATCTCTGGTGCCAATTACCCTGTCATCACAAGGGCCATAATAAAAGTGTGATAGAAATAAGTTTGGGAGAGAGCTCAAGAAGTCTTAGTTTACACTCTTGTCTTGTAACAGGATGAATTGTATATAAACTATTCCTATCAATTGCCTAGAATTCTATTATTAAACAATAACAGAATGCAGAAAATGTAACTCTTGTTTTGTCCCATAATCCAAAATAATAGGGATATAACATATAGGAAATGGTTTGATGTATTGTATTCAGGACAGAATTTTTGGTTGCCTTGATGTATTCTCTTTAGGTGCCAAAATTAGTCTCAAGCACAGCTACTATTTGTGTGTCACAGACTGATCTGAGATGCACAGTTCTCTCTTTCCGGGGAATCATAAATAACTCAACCAGAAATAATTGACGGTGGCTGTCCATTCAAAACCCAATCAATGCAAGCCTGAAAGTCTTTGTGACACTTTCTAAAAATGTCAGTTCCATTGCAGCCAGAGAATCAATATGTTTATTTAAAGAGACTTTTAAGCATAAAAAAGAGACTTTGGTTTAACGCAAAACTGTATGGAATGGTAGGGCAAATCATCACATTTAGACTCAATATAAAGGGTATTAATTTGTCCTCATAGGAAGAAAATAAAATTGGTATGGTTTTGCTCATGAAGATAATTGTTTTTCCAGTCTGTTTTTGTTACCATGTCCTAAATATAAAAAAGCAGCCTTTAAAAGGGTTAAGATCAATTATTGTTTTTTGCTGGGGGACAGAATGAACACTAAATTCCCTTCTGTATGGCTTTCTAAATGTAGTCTAAAATGGTGTTCTGGTAACAGCATATGACCTTATTACATTAAAAATACAAAATCATAAATTGTACAGTGCTTGTCAGCCATTAGTGGCCAATCAAGTGGCGTAACCACTTGTTCCTGTATCAAAAATACAGTTTTTAATCTGAAATTTTCCCTCTACAAAAGTGGTCTCTTGCCATATACAAATCATGAAGTCACTACTAATGTCTATAAATGACCTGTTAAAACTCAGAGCTCTCTGAGCCTTCCCTTTTAAAAAATGCTAGTGAAAACCACCAGAGAGGCAGGAGAGGAAAAAAGCTAAAATTGTTTTTCTCTCTCTCACAAAATAAGATAAATATTTAATTCTCTGACAAATGAGAGTCTTGAATGGTTTTGAATAATTGCTCTCCCAAAACGATCACATCCGTTTTCATGTGGTGCAGCACATACAAAGCTGCCGAGGCACCGGCTTCTGCACATCCTAATCTCATTATGTTCTATTCTGCTCGTTCAGACATAGCTGGAAAAGTGTCTCGGGTGTTGAGAGAGGTGTATTAGCTATGCATTTCCTTCACATCCCGGCTGGTGGGAAGATGATTCTGGTTACTGGGGAGGAGCACTCTTACAATACCAGCGTATTTTGGCCTGCAATTTCAAGAAGAGAACCTAAGTACTTAAGCCGTTCTTCCAAGACAAAGGATATCATATTTTCTTTTGTCCCACAAGCAGTTTCTGAAGGTCAAAAGTCAGGGTGTAAAACCACTGGTTCTTTGGTCCTGGGAACTGATCTTATCCCAGCTCAGGTGAATCAGTGGTTTCACATGCTGGCCTTTACTTTACTAGGCCCTGGATGTAGTTTCATTTGAGAGAGGTCTTCAATGTGTGGGAAGATTGAAGGTTTATGTGCTGCAGTTCACTTCATACGATAAACATGTGTCACAGTAAAAGTGAAACTTTGAGCAATCTTAGCAGGAAAAGCAGAGACCCTCTACCACAAGCTAGAATGCTCTTCATTTTTCCTACCTGTTTAATTTTGCTCTATACATATTGATCTTTGCATGTTCAGCGTGCAGAAGACAGATTTCAAGCCATGAGAACAGACTCCACATAGTGTAAAATCAGTGTAGGGCCTGGAGCAGTTTTAGCCCTCCAGGTGCCATTAGCCCTAGTTAAGGTGCATAAACATGCATGACATGCATAAATACTTGTGTTGTGAGTTTGCTTGTTTTATCAGCTGAGATGCTGCTACATTTTTCCAAGCCCCGTCCTAGTTGTTAAAAATACAGTATATGCTGTCCATTGACCTGAGGTACCATGGGGTTTGGTCAGTTTGTCATTTTTGATAGTTCCAATGTTTTCTATTTTCCATCTCCTGTTTTGAGCTTCTGTGATGGGAAGTAAAGCTCTTGCTCTCCTTCCTCCAGAATTCCACACTACAAAAGGTGGATTGAGCAGTTAATCCTTCATCTGAAACTAAAAGAAGAAAAGTAGATTATTGGTATTGGATACTATTATTATTAGCCCATATGAATGTAACACAGTTTGAAAGTTAGCTCTCACCTGTAATTCAGATGCAAGTCATGACTGCAGACTCATTTCAACCTGCTATTTTCTTCCCCCAGTGTATGCAATGAGTTCCTTGGCCACTTTCCACTGAAAAAGTCACTCTAATAAGCATGAGAACTTGTTGGTAATTTTGTTTGAATGCTTAGCAAGGAGCAAAGAAATAAGCAAGGGTTGGCTTCAGCTCCTGCTTCCCTGCTCCAGAAGGAAACTCTTGGGCTAAATATAAGCATATTGTCAGGGTGATGCCACGGTCATTCCGTGACTTGTCAAGCTCCCATCTGTTCTTCTTTGCAGTATGACTTTGTGGAGCTCCTGGATGGCAGCCGGCTGATTGCAAGGGAGCAACGCAACCTGCTGGAGTCGGAGCGAGCAGGACGGCAGGCGAGGTCTGTCAGTCTCCACGAGGCAGGTTTTATCCAGTATTTGGATTCTGGCATCTGGCACCTGGCCTTTTATAATGATGGGAAAAATGCAGAGCAGGTGTCTTTTAATACCATAATTATAGGTAAGCATAATCTTTAAAGCTCTTACCAAACACTAGCTCCGGGTCAGATTTTTTAGGAATACATAGATAGATTTTCATAGTTAAATGATCTGACTTTTTTTTTTTTTGGCAGGTTTTCCATTTATAGTATTTCTTTTGCTGCTCAGAATAAAACATAGAGTATATATTTTAATTTCTTGAGCTAAGGCATAAGGGTTTTAATTTCTTAGTCTAAGGCATAAGGGGTGTGCTTTCTAGTGAAACAGTGCTTGAAAGAAGGACACTGTTTTGAAGTGTTTATTAAATGCCACAGGGCTAGATTTTAAGTATGAAGCTCTTATAGTTTTACTCTTACAATTTTAGCCTTTGGAATAGTTGGAATATAATGTCCTAAGGTACTGGGGGCATCAGCAGTAAAAAATCACAGCTATTCGTGCTCTTCAAACAAAACAAATGTAAACACTTCTTGGAGCCAGAACACACTGTCAGTTAGTAGTGGTTCAAATGATAGGTACTTCATGCAGTGGGCACCTGTGAATTATCCTTCACTTTTTTCCTTTTAGAGTCTGTGGTGGAATGCCCCCGAAATTGCCATGGTAACGGTGAATGTGTTTCTGGATCCTGCCATTGTTTTCCTGGATTTCTGGGCCCCGATTGTTCAAGAGGTAAATCAACCCAATGCTTTTCTCAAGTCACTTTAAGCAAGCCTGAAGACAAATACATCAGAAAAGCAACGTCTTAGATGTTCTTCTGTATAAAGCTTTGGTGAAGATCTTTATTTTGATTGCTGTGCCGTGTTCTGTTTCACAGCAGCCTGCCCGGTGCTGTGCAGTGGCAATGGGCAGTACTCCAAGGGACGCTGCCTGTGTTACAGCGGCTGGAAGGGCACCGAGTGTGACGTGCCCACGAGTCAGTGCATCGATCCCCAGTGTGGGGGACGGGGCATTTGCATCATGGGCTCTTGTGCCTGCAACTCTGGGTACAAAGGAGAAAACTGTGAAGAAGGTAAATGAGTAAATATTTACTGCAGCACCAGCTGTTACTGGTTGGGTTTACAGCTGGCACATCCAGCTCTATGAATTTTTCTAGATCTTATGCACTAACCCTGCCTCTTCAAAAATTGTTTTAGAATACTACAGATCAAGTTTTGGAATCACTAGTATCACTGAATTCTACAGAATTATTGTACTCTATTTATTCTCAAGTAAGCAGTAGGAAAGTTCAAAGTAACGTGCATGTAATGGTTTTGGTTGCTGGTATATTTGGGTTTTGTCTGGCTGAAGTCAGCTAAGAAGAAAGCACATAAAACACAGATGTTGGAATTCTTACTGAATTTTCCCAGTATAGAGCAAATCATTATTCTACTGCAGTTAGTAGTCTTTTCCACTGACCAGACTGTGGAAAGTGCTGATTCCAATGCATCAGAGGGACAAATGATGCATTATTCCTGTATTCCAGAGATGTGCATAATAATATTCATTCTGGTGTGCTGCAAAACGCAGTTCATTTTCCATTCTATTTTTTTAGGGAGCAAAAACTGCTATTTTCTTCCTCAATCAAATTGATTTTATTGATCTCCACATACAAAGTAATGCAATTAAGTCTCTGGAATTAAATTTTCAGACCATTGACCCTACAAGTGTAACATTTTATTGAGTCAAATTGCTAAATTAAATCTCATCATCTAAAGCACAAGTGAATTAAGACAGATGGACAGTATGCCACTCATTTCTGAAACAAGTTGAGGGTCCTATAAAGCTGTCAAAACTATATAGCAGTGGATTGGGTCAGTTGTTCCAGAGAATAGTGCTGCAGAGAATGCAGCACTTGTTACACTGTGATTAAGCAGAGTCAAGATCAGTTCCCCAAGAGGCAAAGCCAATCTTGCTGTAATTCAGAAAAATAACTAAACTTTGAAAGATTCTCCATTAACTCAGTGGTAATCTGTAATTGTCTAGATGTCAGTTATGTGCATGCACAAATTTCACAGTATGAGAAAGTGATGCGAAAGGGAGGTGTTTTTTACAAGGAAAATTGCAGCTATGCAAGAAGTGACGACAAAGAGTGATTTACCTTGTAGCCAGAGAAGGGAGGCTGGCACAAAATATCTTAGTCCACTCTCTCTTTTCCTCATTCACTGCGGTGAAAGAAAGGTGGACTTCTCAGCTTCAGCTTACTAATGTTTACTAATGTTTACTTTCAAGATGAGTGAAATGCTGCCTATTTCATAAGGTCTTGAAATGTGAATTAAGCCCAGAAGTGCCGTTAGCACTTTTGGCTTGATGACTGATCACTATGTGTTGATGACTGTTGTTAGGATTGACAGGTTTAAGCTGATCTTTCTCATCTCCCTGCAGCGGATTGCTTGGACCCAGCCTGCTCCAGCCACGGTGTGTGCATCCACGGCGAGTGCCACTGCAACCCGGGCTGGGGTGGCAACAACTGTGAAATCCTGAAGACAATGTGCTCTGACCAGTGCTCTGGTCATGGCACCTACCTTCAAGAGAGTGGTAGCTGCACCTGCGACCCCAACTGGACAGGTCCAGATTGCTCCAATGGTAAGAGTTAAAAGCACTGGCATTTTATAAAATGTTGATGTCTTGAATAGCAGCATTTTAATGACATTATTGTGTTAGGACCTGACCTGCTGAGCTGATTGATGTCTTTGAGTTGACTTCAGCATGAACTGTAAATTGATTCAAAGGTTCAAAACAATTGATGCGTTTGAAGGATTTGAAAATCAATGTATTTGTTTCTGTCTTTTAGCTGCCTTCATCTGGTAACTTCAGGTATTTCACATGCAAGTTCTGAATGTTCTTTGCATGATATGTGGATATTTCCTAATATATCTATTTATAAACTTAAAACTACACTAGTGAAACCAGGGATGTTCACATTTTAAGAATCTCTCCAGCTAATTGGAGGTATTTTTCTTGAAAAACAGATAGCATTCAAGTTTGAAGGCAAAGGGAATGCAAGAATGAATCTTAAACAGCTTTCAAGGCAGAGTGCTGGCTGTCAGGGTAGAAGGAGTTGGTAGGAGTGAAGAAGCAAAGGAATTTCTTGAAATATGGAACTGAGCTTATTAAAACCGTAGTCTGAGCTTAGAAACGAAAGGAGAAAACTAGAGGTACTAGCAGAAAGAGTAGAATCTAAATATTTATAAAGTATGACAGCAGCTTTTTGACAAATAGGAATTTTTAGAATATAGTTTAGTAGCCACATATCAAAAAAGAAATCATGTCTAACTGTGAGACATGTATTTGTCTAAAGCAGTTCATCTAAGAACTCAGACGTTTTGTTAATGAAAACTGAACACATGGGCTAGCTGGGTTTATGCCAGCTTATGAATAAATATAACTTCTTCATGAGGAACCATCTTTTTCAAACAAATGTACTTCCTGACCAGGATCTGTGATACGCCGTAATGGTTTATGCATACGAGAGTGATAGAGTTCCAAACATGCAAGAAAAAGTGACAAAGAGAAGAAAATGTTGTCTACTATGAAATTTCTTTAGAAGAAAAAAATTCTTTTCTGACCATTTCTAACACTAAAAATGGCTATTTATGTTAGACCCTGTCTAGTTCTCAGGCAAAACATGGATCCTCTGTTTACTGACACATTGTCCTCTATGCTTCTTTTGATGACCAATTATGCTCCGTCTCCTACTTATGTTTCATGGAATGATTTGTCATTAAAATAACATAAAATGTTTCTGATCTCAAATATCTCAAGTGTGTCAGACTCTCAAAAGAGCTTTGTAAAAACGTGCACAGATTATTTGCCGAAGCTATGCAAAATGACCTTCAGAAGAGTACACTAAAAAAGTAAATCTTACCCATAAACATGTTGTTAAGCTGCTGGATGAAGAAAAGAATGAGTTATTTCCATCAGAGAGTTTTATAGGTTTGAAATCAGCAGAGCTTTCCTCTATCTTCATCAGCAGTTTGTCCGTTAATTAGCCCTTCAATTCCACTTCAATTAAATTAACTCTAATTAATAAATTCATTACAAAGATTGACGTACCTTGCTCAAAGCTAGTGTGCTAAAAGCTGATAAACACCTTCACCCTAATGAAAAATTGATTAGATTGAAGAGAAATAAATGTTTCTTTCTCAGAGCTGCAGTGACGTTTTGTGACTCTGAAGTTAATCAAACTATCTTGCATCTTTTAATCAAAAATTTAATTCAAAGTAGATATAAAATGCTATATAGTTGGTAGGGAGGAAGGGAGGGGGATATTACAGCTGTCTTTCTGCATAAAGGTTTTGGGCTGTTTCTTATGGAAAATGTCACAGCTCCTTGATGCTGTGCTTAATGTTCCACAGCACTTTGAGACACCAGGGAAGAAAAGCACTGTTGACTGGGAAACTGGAAACCTTTCTTGCACTGAATGCAGGTTTCTTTTGCTGTTAATAATAATTTTGATCTTTTATTCCAAACTACTTGCTGTCTTTCACAAGAAAACGAAAACTAAATATAGCACTTTTATGAACCAATACATGGCTACAGCCAGCTGTATGCCAAGGAACTAAACAAGTCCCTCAGGCTGTATTATATCTCTTTGTTTTTCTGTTTTCTGCTTAGCAGAAGTAGAGTTTGCTGGAGTCTGACTAAATGAACCAAAACTGTAAATGCAAAATCTGGCAGTGTAAATTATCATCTTGTATTAGCTGAGACTTAATATGCGTTGTTTGGCCTCTGACTACCTTTGGCTGTTAACATATTTTTCAATTATTCTATCAGATACAAGATCCTGTTACTATATGTAAATGACAAGTTAAATTGCTGTATGTTGATTTATTTTTTTAACAATGTATTATTGAAACCAGACTGTTCATAGCTGTCACTGATACAAATTTACTGAAAGTAAAGAGAATGATCTTTCATACTTTACAGATGTGTCAGTGTGTCAGCATAGTGCTAATTCGTCTCACTAAGGCTGATTCTTTATAATGAAAAAATGTGTCAGAAATGGCACATTTTAACTTTGAAAGAAAACAGGGAGAAGAGTACAGAGGGGAAGCCTTGCTAAAATGAACTTAGTCATATTAGATTTTCACTCAAAACTGACAATGATCTAGGTATATGTTACATTTATTCACTATGAGTACAGTGTAAGTTCTGGTAGGTCTAAGTGCCATATAATCTAAGAGACAAAAAGTTACTCTTAAGACATATGTGACCACAAAAAACATGCTTGAAAATTACTGTGAGCTAGCAAAAGAGCTGTGGACACTTAAACATCACTAAAGTCTGCCGGCTAACTAAAAGAGCATTAGCAAAGAGATAAAACTCTGTGCTCTCTCTTCTGTTGAATATTACGTGAAAATGTCTTCCACAGTAAATTCCTTTGATTTAACTTTCAGAGATTTTGCCTCTCTTATTCTTCACATGTCGAATTAAAATGTAGCGCTTCTAATGAACGTATTCCCTCTCTCTCCCCTGTGCTTTGTGCCCCCTTCTCTGCCCCTGTCTGGTCCGAAATGCAGAAGTCTGTTCGGTGGACTGTGGCACGCACGGCGTGTGCATGGGCGGCACGTGTCGCTGCGAGGAGGGCTGGACGGGCGCAGCCTGCAGCCAGCGGGCCTGCCACCCCCGCTGCGCCGAGCACGGCACCTGTAAGGACGGCAAGTGTGAATGTAGCCAGGGATGGAACGGAGAGCACTGTACCATTGGTAGGCTGCCTATGCTTTACCCTGTCTTCGCTGCACAATTCAAACAGCCAGCGCTGCTGGCCACGGCTGAATAAGAAGTGTCTTGCTTTGAAGGATGTTTCTTCAAACAGAATATTTGCATGTGTCAGTCTGTGGAAAAGAGTTGGCATTTTAAGAAAGGAAATGGTTATATAATGGCTCATCAGTTCTTCATACCTAGTTTGCCATGAAAAGAAGGTAGAAGAATTTCCTTTTCAATCTTTTCCCTTTAACTGCCTTTCACTGAGGGGGAGGTTACTTTTATTTTGAACTGTAAATATACTATTTGATTTGTGCTTTTCTATTTTTATGTGATAGCTTTATGTCTTTTGGAAATGAAGCTTCCTGTTGTTTTTCTTTCTTTTTTTCTCTTTTAAGGAGAAGAAGCTCTAAAAAGTGACTTGCCTACATAAAAATGTCACTTCCACCATGTAATAAATGTGATCTAACTGCCCAAAATTATCTTCTTATCAACATAATGTGCTATTTTAGAAAGCTATCAAATTTCTTATGTTTTAATAATGTAACAGTAGTTTAATACAGCTGATTGAGAAGAAACTGTCCTTATTACAGCTTCTGTGTTTCTGTAACCAAGTTAGTTCTAGTGCCTGAAAACCTTTGGAAGTTACTCTATGTTTATCAGTGGAGCGTTTCTTACCGAGTTATTTGCAGTCCATATGTCCCATATACAGCAGGATATCTTTCTCCACTGCACAGGCTTTGACAGTGAGCTAGCATGAGAAATTACACATGTGTATAGGAGGGCTAAGAAAATGTGGAGCTGTGGTGCTAAGAAATTCACTTCCGCACTAATTGCCCTTTGTACAAGGTGCTGCATGTCTGTAACAGTGGCGTAGAGTCCTATCCAAACAATTTTTATTTCAACATAACCACGCAGAGAAACTTCTGCATGACAAGAGGTAGGAAGCACAGGCAAAGGAACTGGCAATGGTCTGTGGGTAAGAGATGATTAGTTTGTACTTTGGTGAGTGGAGAGCATCACATGCTGCTCATTAAAGGCTGGGACAGGAGTAACAATGTAACTCAAATATTTATGGGACACGTCTCCCAAGTAGGAGGAGCATCATGGCTAAGACTTTGAGGTGGACTGAATCAGCAACAAAAGAGGTAGCCACATGTCAGACAAAGGCAAGCATAACTGAGTGATGAGGAAATCATGGATAATCAGAATAATCAAAAAAAACTCCAGTAAGTAAAAATACCCCACATAATTCTACATTTGGATAGATGGAGGAGAGATGGTTAAAAGAGGTGATGTAGCTGAAGCAACAGGATAGGACAGTAAGTCTTAACTGTAGTGGAGCTGATGGATGTGAATGTGGCATGATTTGCTTTTGCCACAAGCTAAAAACAGGCTGGAGAATTTTAACTTTCATGGAAGTTTTGGAAGGGCTCTAACTCTGAATGTGTTAGCACAGCTAAGCCGTAGCTGGGACATGAGTATCCAGAAAATAGAAAAACCCAAGCTGTGTTTCCGGGTAGTTTGCAGTCCTGACTGAGGGGCAGGTGGTGATGCTGTGCTTGGTGGTTGCAAGAAGCAGTGATAAGAGCTTTGAGGGCAGGGAAAATGAGGGCCTGTTACAGCTGTATTAATACCCACATCATTGCACCAGGAAGATGAGGCAAGGTTTTCTTTTTTAGAACAGAGTCACGTATGAAACTAATAAGATTGACTTGAAAATTATTTTTTACAGCAATCACAATTGATTTTTTAAATTTGGTTGGTTGTTTGGTTGGGTTTGGGTTTTTGTTATTTAGTAATGAAATTGCTCAAACATATGAGGGAGAGATAATCAAGGTGCATCTGCAGAATCACAGGGAGAATCGATAGGGTTAACGTTTTTGAGGAGCTTCCAGAAAACATGCTGACAAAGAGAGTAGAGAGGTGGGGAGAGAACTGCTTTCTGAACAATAAAAGAAAGTAAATATTTAGAGGTAGGATAAAGCCTTTCCCTTGACTGCTTTAACTTGCCAACGAGCAATTACTCAGCAGATCACTCTGCTGTTGGTCTCGCTGACCTTGGCAGCATTTCAAGGGTTGTAGTTATATACGGATGAACTGCTTTTGAACAATTTTTCCAACATATTAAGCACAAACAAGTTTTTCCTCAGCACTGGGCAAGCAGGTCTGTCTTCCCACCTGTTTATTCTTTAAATGGGTGTTTACTTTGTGGCTGCTGCTCTAAAGATAGTTTGATTTGTTTATATTGCCCTTACAGCCTCCAAGGCAAGTAACGAGATACAGGCCTTAGCCTGCTGTTACATTTAGTTTTTTAGAGCTGTTTTCTTCAGGACCCCCATGTTACAGAGAAGCCAGGTCATTTTACTGCTCATTTTCAACAGTATTTTGATATAGTGGCGGAAAAATTGCTGCCTCCTTAGCTTGGCAGATGAAGAGTCAATTTGCTTTTCTCTCATCTACCCTACAGTAGGCAGTAGCTCTTTCTGAGCAATAAATTTCAAAACACAAGGGACATCAGAGTATTTCTCTATGCAAACCAGTTTTTTATTGTCACCCTCCATTTGTAACCCAGGCATTTTGTGCTACTTACAACTCTCTACTTAGTAGCAGAATATTTGCATAATTTGTGTTATGTATATGAAAGACTCCTACTCACTCTCCTTTTATATGTCTAAAAATAAACAATTGCACCCTTCTTATTTCTAAAAGTCATTAACTATTTAGCTGCAGTACTGTGAAGTATTTTAGAAATGCAAATGTGTTTCTTTGTTGCAGCTATTAGCTGGAAGCCATATGAAGTGCAACAGCCAAAATTAATATCTTCTTCAGGAAAAGAATATTTCAAAGAAATTGTAAACCTTAAGGGCAATTCACTTCACTCACTTTTTGGGAAAGGAGTAGCCCTCCAAATCTCTGGCTGGATGTACAAAATGGGGCAGATGTGTCTGCATTACTCACGGAGGCGCTAAGTGGAATATATACTGACTCATCTGAATCCATAACTCCTTTGATCAGAGAGTTTATGGTATTTCTGTGAAGCATGAATGCCATTGAAAATGGTAAAAAATGTTTTGCACCTCAGATAACAATTTTGATGTATTTTTAAATGCTATCTGTCCAGTCTCATTTTCAGTTAGCCACTGTTTGTGTTGCAAGTTGACATGTGTTAAAACATAGAATGAAGGAAAAAAACAAACCAGTCTCCTTAACTAGGTAGTCCTTAGTTTTATTTTTCTCTAATATCATTGAAATCCTAGATTGCTTCTTGAGTTATGCTGAATTTTACATATACTTAAAAATATTTGAATGGAATTTAGTGGAATTTATTTTACATATACTTCAATGGAATTTGAATGGAAATGAAATTCTAATTCCTCTAAATTGCCAGATACCTATTTAATTGTTTGGGGTTTTTTATAATTTCAATACTTCAGGTTACTGGGAAGAAAAATTGTAGGTGACTGCAAAGGTTTGCTTTTTTTTGTTCAGAAAAATATTTAGATACCTGCTTATCTGTGTTAAACATCAGGGTTTCCCTAAGGCTGAAGATTACAAGCCTGGACTGGAGAAATAATATCCATATAGATTTTATATACTTTGATTTGTGATAAAGAACAGAGTAGACTAAATAAAGGCGGGGGGAAGTCTATTTTTCTGAAGAAATTTTTATATTAAGGTGAACAAGATTGTTTTGACTAATGCAGTAAACCCGAGGTGTATTACTGATAGCCACTGTTCCATTATGGGTCTTTGGCACAGGGCAGTGCAACTTCAATACCATACCTGATGTCAGCCACTCTTGTGAGCCTCTGCCTTCGCTCTGAGTGCATACTTCCACATATTTATATCAAAGATGTTCAGCAGATAAGTACCTGCTCAGCATTTTGATGGACGAATCTAATAGGAGTTAGCAAAACTCAAAACTTGGTGCTATTGTTTAGCGTCTTAGAGGTTTGAACTAAACATAGGCAATGTATGTTTCAAATACTAAACAATTTAAGGCACCTAAGTTGCTTACTATCTCTTCCCTCTGGAGAGCTGTAGTCGTAAAATCATAGGATCATAGAATAGTTTGGGTTGGAAGGGACCTTTAGAGGTCAGCCCCCACTGCAGTAAGCAGCATCTTCAGCTAGATGTGGTTGCTCAGAGCCTCATCCAGCCTGGCCTTGAATGTTTCCAGGGCATTGACCACCTCTCTGGGCAGCTTGTTCCAGTGTTTCACCACCCCCACTGAACAAAACTTCTTCCTTAAGTCTAGTTTGAATCTACCCTCTTCTAGTTTAAAACCATTACCCCTTGTCCTATCACAACAGGCACTGCTAAAGTGTTTTAATGTAATGTTTTACAATTTCCAGTATCCCCATGAGAGCAGGTTAAATCAGCAGTTCACTGCAGACCTATGGAAAATCACCTGTCAATGGTTTATTTGGTCTGGAAGTGACATCCCTGGGTCTGAGGTCAACATCCATATATTATTTTTTGAAGCTCAACCTGCATCTCAATGGGATACAAGACCACAGATGCACAGCTGGTGCCCAGGTGATAGCCTGGATGAAAATTTGCTCTGTAATTAAGTTTTCATAACACAGTTGTGCTAAAGTATGTTTTTGTTTCCTTTCTGTCCTGGCTTGCAGTGAGTTCAGTGACCCTCTCCTGTCTGAGTAGTTGTTTTGTGAGATTGGAACAGATATTATTTCAGAAAGTCTATTATTTTTTGTGATACAACTGTCATGTACCATGAGTATATTAGGGAACTGTCATAGGAAGCCCATAAATATGAATACTTTTCCAGCTGCTTTTCCATTAAACTCTGTTAGCTGAATGAAATTAGTAAATAATTATGTTGGTGGGGAACCTGCTATATCGATGTGCTGTGCAACAACTCACTTTTACAATGCAGCTTAATTTTTTCTATAGACCAAATTAGTTTTAGCATAATCTAAATTGCAAATTGGCCAATTTGCATTAAAACTATGCCTTCTTGTTCAGAATTGTCAACACCTCTTTTTTAAAAGTCTTTAACATTAAGTATGGGTGGGTAAGACCATCTGTTTATAAAGCTTGCCTGCAGCTCCATTACTTAACACAAGACAGGTTACAGCTGTTTAATTGTTATCATGTTGAACGATTATCTTTCAATCCAAAATTAATATTTGTATATGTATGCATGGAAAGCATATCGTTAAACATAAATGAGCTAAATGTGGGTTAATGTCATTAAACATTCATATTAATCCCTCAGGAGGGCTAAAGTTAGCATCATGGTACTTCCATGCTACTTTCTAGTGCTGCATGAGGCCGCTTTACCTGGTATGCAGAGCTGAAAGTCAAAGCCAGTGGTGGTTCACTGAGAAGTGTGCAGCTTACGTTTATATTCCAGTGAGAACCAGAATCTAATTGATTTATTTTCTAAGAATTTCCCCTAAAATTTAGTTGAGAAAAAAAATAACAAGGAATGGCAAATTATTTATTTTAACCTTTTTCTTTGCATGAGAAGACAGTAGCAAGACATTCAAATCAATCAAACAAAAAAAAAAAATTTCCTCAGCAAGAGATTTCTAGTTTCTTCTATTTTAGCCAGGGAAACAGGAATGTCATCTGGTTTAGATATTCAGAATGATGAAGAAAATAAGTGTAGAGCACTTTCCCGTAAGTGTGTTTCAGTTAGCACAGACTGTTCTGGTGACTGATTAAAGTGGTTTTCTGACTAGGGACTAACATGGAGGCATCAGCCTCCTGGTTTTCCATGTGACCATGGTCAGATCGGCCTGAGCACAGAAGTAGAGCAAGTCCAGAGGAATGCAAAGACAGGATCTCCTCCAATAAATTCTGTGGCCTGCACCTGTTCCCTTCAGCACGTGTTTAGCTTCGGGCTCCTTATATTACAGATTTCAAATATGACTGCAGGGAAATGGCACTTTATCTCTCTCTGAGATCAGAGAGCGAATAAAGACAAATGTGCTCCTTCAGTTAATTAAACGAAGTGCTTATAGAAAACTTGATATGGCTATATATCATTACACTGTACATTTTTGACACATGGGCTAGACACGGTAAGTCATGGACCAGTTTGAGGGCTTGATCTGTCTTCTCTACATTTGCAAGTTAGTGGGAGAGCAGCACAGATAACCAGTATTATGATGCCCACTGTCATTTCAGTGCTGATGCCAGTTGCCAAGCATGGCTTACTTTTCTCAGAAGTTTAAATTACTGACATATTCACATTTCAGGGTGGCTTAATGTGTCATGTATTTAATGTACCTTAGTACATGCACAGGCATTTTCCATAAATTTTAAGATTCTTTCGAAATTTAGAGTTTGGATTCTTTTGAAATTTTTGTCCCTCAAATTGTAATAATTACTCTTGTATGAATATGTCCTGTAATTATCAAAATTCCTAAATTTATGTTTTTCTTTAGTTACGGCTTCATGGAATTATACCTGAGTACACGTTTCATCTTAAAAATAAGATTGTATCTGAATGAAAGTATGACCTTTGACATTCAAATGGTTTTTATCAGATAAAACCAAATATTCAAAACTAATTATATCCAATATCAATTCGTTCACCACAGTATTGTGAGTGAAACCCTAGTTTTAAAACACCTGACTGCTCTGCAGTTGGGATTTCACAACAATATTTATACCTATACCCTCAATGCAAAAAGCCTGCGAAGAAGAAATGATGACTTTCTTGGCACCCAGAAGAGTGATAACCACAGTTTTACAAGATTTCATGAAATTTAGAACAAATTGTCTTCTATCTTTCCTGTGCCTAAAGGGCATGTTATTAATTTGCCAGGCCAAGCTTTGAATATGCAAAATATCTGTACATTTGGTAACCATAAAAATACTCAATTACCAGGTGAATTTAAGGTAGAGCACACATTTTTGGAACTGTGAAAAAAAGTGAATTATTGGTCAGGCCTTAACACATTTCAAGACCAAGTATCTCAAATACAAATTAACTGTTAGCATACTTTAAATTGCTAATTGGTTAATTTGCATTTAAATGAGGACCACATGTGAAGTTCAAGTTAGGCACATTTTCAGAAAGCAGCAGAATCCTCTGAGATGTGAAGAATTTTAAAGTGTATTGCGAAACTTATTTGAGCTGAAGTGGCCAGAGAGTAAGTGCTTTTGTACATTCTATAGTTGCATGCTGCTCAGACCACATTCCATAAATACTGTCAGTCAGGGAGAGAGATAGAAACAATAATGCTTCCCATCCTGATCCATGCCCTAATGTGTTTTCAAGTCAAATTTATCTTTCGTGCAGTTTTTAATGTAAGTGTCAAGTTTTTACCTGTATCTGAGGCAGGTCTTCACAAGTTTGTTGGTTCAAATGGGCATTTGAGCTTCTTCAGCCTGTACATGTGAGATAGTTTTAACTCCTTAATGGCATATACCCTTTCTTCTAAATCCTCTTCCAGCTAAATAGATGTTAAACAGGAAACAATGCTGCTCACGATCTTACCAGTGGTCCCAAATTTCCTATGTCTACTACATCCTTAAAAGTAACTGAACTTTTTCTTCTAATTTATATGTGGCTTTCCAGCAATAATGATTAGAAATCTTACTTTACAGTAAAATGGGGATGGTCTCCAGAACAAAAAAATCTAAAGGATAATGGGCTTATGTGCCTTTGTATATAAATCCCATAAAACATTGCTGCAAGGAAAGGTTGCAATTTTGGCAAGGGATAAATTGCAGTGAAGTCAGGTCTCTCTGCAGATATTTAAAATGCATAAATGATTAAGAAGGTATGAGTTCAAGGTGATGACTGTGTTTTGGCCTGTGTAAGGAGGAAAAGAAATAAAATTACGTGAAACTATAATTCCATCCATGTGCTCTCCTTTACAAGACGGGCAAAATGGGAATTTAGGAGTAAAAAAGTATCAAAAGGGAAGAGCATTTGTAATCCTCCTCTATTGGCAGCAATGCTCTGAACATATGGTATGTCTAAGACAAGGTTCTTATAAACTCAGAGAATGGATGACGACCATGAGCTGCTTACAGTGGAAGAACATGTGCTTTCAGTACTGTTCAGTGATGAATAGAAAGAATTGCATTTGCAAATGATACCAAAGCCTGCTGCCCCCAAGCACTTTGGAAGACAGGACAAGAATTTAAAATTACTTTAACAAATAGCACAGACTATGCAGAAAAATAAGGTACAATTCAACAAATGCTGGATTCTGTGCTTAAGAATAATCGGCTGCAGAAATCCAAGTTAGGAGGCGGTTTGCCAGGCAGAAAACACTGTAGGAGATGCTGAATTTGACATGAGTGAACCTTTCTGAGGGCAGGCTGAACAGTAGCTTTAAAATTTTATTAATTCTGGACTTCTGTAAGTTTTTTGGTTGCTCCTCAGAATTTGCATATGGATTCATGCTTATTTTAGTCATTCTTTGGGAGGGAAAGCTGTTGTGTAAAGGAATCAATATTCTATTCCCTAAGTCTGCTGTGGGTAGGATAAGAAATGCTGGGTTTAAATATTACAAGGGGTTTTTGGGGTTTTATGTTCAAAAGGTGGTTTACCTGTCAAAACAGTTAAACTGTGGCTGGGTGGAAATGAGAGGATCTGGTAGCCACATCAGGAGGAGTAAACCACTGCTGACTGAGTCTTAAATAGAATAAACAAGTCAGACCAGAGCTGTCAGCTCTGAGTTTTGTACCAGTTCCCCCAAAACAAGCACCAAAACTTATTTACAAACTGCATTTTCTCTAAAGCTTGCAATAAGTTTTCTCTTCTGCTGGCAAGTGCCTGTGAAACCACTGATAAAGTGTGTGTGCCTCATCCCCTGCTACTGCTTGACTGCACAGGGAGTAAAAGGTAATGTTCATAAGAAGAGACTGGTGCACAGGGTGATCTGGTTAAGAATGACTTTGAAGAACTGGATTCCACCCTTGATTCTACCATGTATTTTCTGTTAGTTGTTCACAAATGCAGACTTTAAAGAAGTTCTCTCTGACTGTTCTTCACTTTCTGGGAACAAGACTTAACACATTTGTGAGTTGCTAATATGTTGGTTCGGGTATGAAATAGTATATAATTCCAAGTATTCCAGAAAATCACGTCCTAGGTACTTGTAGCCAAGTGAATGGAGACTTCTCACTCTGATCTTTCTATGCTTTAGTTACTGGTAAAATTAGGTAAGAATATATTCTCTTCATACGAGTAGTATGAGGATACTGTGCTAAATAATTGTGACTTAGGGAGGAAGGTGATAGGAAAGTCTGTAAGAGAGCAGTTGCTTCTTTGTTTAGGTTAGCATAGTGTGCCTGCTGCTAGGGCATCAGCTGTTTGTTGTTTGTGAGAGAGTGAGTGCTGAATGAGGACTGTGAACGCTGCACATTCACAAAGGAAGAAGTGCATAAAACTTTCATAGGTAGCCATAAACGCATCGTTGCCTAAATTTTGGATGCTTGACATGGCCGCTGTCATGGTATTCTTCTAACGTGTTCAGGGGTTTTTGTCATATGGATTGTAAACAAAGTTTTATACAAATACTAAAAATTAATGAGAATAAGTGAAGATGTTAAAACTTTATACCTCTAAACAAACAGATTAGTGTGTGGAAAGCTTAAGGGAAACAGTATGGTAACAACATAGCATAGTTTGCTTACGGTCAGTTTTTATTCCAAGAAAAACATGCTATCTCCCTGTATGACACTTGGTGCAAGGTTATGTAGAAGTGTAAACATGGCTGATGCACGATGTGTCATTCACATGTTCCTGTAGAAGATGGGTATCTGGGAGGATGAAGTTTGTGTGAGCAGCAGAGATGCTTAGGCAGTCGTTCACCAGGGAATGGGAACTGCAATAAGGAGTTGTGGGAGATGAGGAGGGGAAGCAAAGCAGAGGTTGCTCCGAGAGGAGCAGAACAGTGTTCTTCATTGTTGCTGAAACTGAAATTATTTCTTCATCATCTCTCCTTTCTTTTCTTCGTCCTTTTGGTTCTTTTGGTTCTCCCCCCCCACCCCACCCCACCCGCCCCGATTCTCTTTCCTCTTTCTAATTTCTCCTTTCTGTTTTCTTTTAGAGAAAAAGTCTGTAATGCAGTAAGGAAGGGAGAAAGCTGATTGTGTTAGTGGAGAGGAGGCAAGGGTTTGACTCACACTTTCNGTTGCTCCTCAGAATTTGCATATGGATTCATGCTTATTTTAGTCATTCTTTGGGAGGGAAAGCTGTTGTGTAAAGGAATCAATATTCTATTCCCTAAGTCTGCTGTGGGTAGGATAAGAAATGCTGGGTTTAAATATTACAAGGGTTTTTTGGGGTTTTATGTTCAAAAGGTGGTTTACCTGTCAAAACAGTTAAACTGTGGCTGGGTGGAAATGAGAGGATCTGGTAGCCACATCAGGAGGAGTAAACCACTGCTGACTGAGTCTTAAATAGAATAAACAAGTCAGACCAGAGCTGTCAGCTCTGAGTTTTGTACCAGTTCCCCCAAAACAAGCACCAAAACTTATTTACAAACTGCATTTTCTCTAAAGCTTGCAATAAGTTTTCTCTTCTGCTGGCAAGTGCCTGTGAAACCACTGATAAAGTGTGTGTGCCTCATCCCCTGCTACTGCTTGACTGCACAGGGAGTAAAAGGTAATGTTCATAAGAAGAGACTGGTGCACAGGGTGATCTGGTTAAGAATGACTTTGAAGAACTGGATTCCACCCTTGATTCTACCATGTATTTTCTGTTAGTTGTTCACAAATGCAGACTTTAAAGAAGTTCTCTCTGACTGTTCTTCACTTTCTGGGAACAAGACTTAACACATTTGTGAGTTGCTAATATGTTGGTTTGGGTATGAAATAGTATATAATTCCAAGTATTCCAGAAAATCACGTCCTAGGTACTTGTAGCCAAGTGAATGGAGACTTCTCACTCTGATCTTTCTATGCTTTAGTTACTGGTAAAATTAGGTAAGAATATATTCTCTTCATACGAGTAGTATGAGGATACTGTGCTAAATAATTGTGACTTAGGGAGGAAGGTGATAGGAAAGTCTGTAAGAGAGCAGTTGCTTCTTTGTTTAGGTTAGCATAGTGTGCCTGCTGCTAGGGCATCAGCTGTTTGTTGTTTGTGAGAGAGTGAGTGCTGAATGAGGACTGTGAACGCTGCACATTCACAAAGGAAGAAGTGCATAAAACTTTCATAGGTAGCCATAAACGCATCGTTGCCTAAATTTTGGATGCTTGACATGGCCGCTGTCATGGTATTCTTCTAATGTGTTCAGGGGTTTTTGTCATATGGATTGTAAACAAAGTTTTATACAAATACTAAAAATCAATGAGAATAAGTGAAGATGTTAAAACTTTATACCTCTAAACAAACAGATTAGTGTGTGGAAAGCTTAAGGGAAACAGTATGGTAACAACATAGCGTAGTTTGCTTACGGTCAGTTTTTATTCCAAGGAAAACATGCTATCTCCCTGTATGACACTTGGTGCAAGGTTATGTAGAAGTGTAAACATGACTGATGCACGATGTGGCATTCACATGTTCCTGTAGAAGATGGGTATCTGGGAGGATGAAGTTTGTGTGAGCAGCAGAGATGCTTAGGCAGTCGTTCACCAGGGAATGGGAACTGCAATAAGGAGTTGTGGGAGATGAGGAGGGGAAGCAAAGCAGAGGTTGCTCCGAGAGGAGCAGAACAGTGTTCTTCATTGTTGCTGAAACTGAAATTATTTCTTCATCATCTCTCCTTTCTTTTCTTCGTCCTTTTGGTTCTTTTGGTTCTCCCCCCCCACCCCACCC